>RXIC02000102.1:0-151123 GCA_003952965.2 Morella rubra | reverse complement strand
ATGAAGTGCATTCATGGCCATGACAAAAGGTGGAGAGTTTTTAACACTAAAAAAAAAAAAAGAAGGGCATAGCAAAGCTTTGGCCTGCCCAATAGCACCTAAAATAGTTTTACAAAAACTGATACAGAAAAAGAAGGAAATCTTGATACGAGAATCAAGAATAAAAAAAATTTATCAAATTTTTTTTAATTTCAAATACATGTGTCTTGTGAATCTAGAACCGATTGAGAACCAAAGGGCTTGTATTTGGGCCTCGGGTAGTACCCAATTAGACTAGAGAAGAAAACATTCAAGACTCCTACATAGACCCGTTCTTGTAAGAAAGGCCCAGATCCTTCCAGAAACTGACCCAACAATACCCACAGTGCACGAATCGGTTCCTTTTTATCCTTGACCAACCCGAAATCGTATTACTTCAAAACAAAACAACCAAAGCAAAACCAACACAACCACCCTCAACAGGCCAGGCCACTTCAAAATAAGGAGAGAGAGAACTTGCGATTTAAGTTTCTTCCAGCGAGAGAGGAGTTTCTGAGACAGAAAGAGCTATGGATTTTGAGCTGAGGAGAGCGAGGGAGAAGCTGGAGAAGGAGCAGAAGGAGAGAAAGGAGAAGGCGAGGGCAAAATTGGAAAGAGAAAGGAAGGCTAATGCGGAAGCGAAGAAGCAAAGGGAAGCCATTGAGGCTGCTCAGAGATCCAGACGCCTAGATGCAGCCGAGGCCCAACTCAAGGTTTCTCCTCCTCACCTACCATCTAATCTAATGATTCTGGACCCCGTTTTGTTATTTTCTTTTTTGTTTGTCATTCGTTGGATTCTGCTATCGATTTTGGATAATTTTTTCATGTTATTTGCTTGATTGCATGAATCTGAAGGTTCCTCCCTTCTGCGTTTTGTTAAGAGCTATGTTCCGTCTGTTTCTTGGGAAAGCGAGGCCCTAGAGAAAAATTGCGTCGTTTTTTATGTACTTGAATTTGGATACTCATTGATGTTGATGATATTGTTCTGTTGGCCTTTAGGTAGGAAGACTTCCCGATGTCTATTTAGTTAATAATTAATTTTGGATTAGGACCGTTTTGCTTTACATTGAAAGTTTGCCTTTTTTTTTCTTTTTTGTTTTTAAGGAGAAATTTTCCCGATTAGAATTATTGTTGAAACAAAGGAAGGATTGGGAGATCCGAGATATTAGAAATGAATTGATTGTCGTATATTCCTGTATATATGTTACTACGATATGCTGTGTAGCGGTCAAAATTACTGTAACACTGAAACTAAATATTTGCTTCTAATGTAAGTTATAATTTTATCTTTATGTTATAAGTGCTTAGCCGGATTTTTAGTTTTTGGATGTATCTGGTGTGAACGGTATGCTTATCGTCAAAACAAGCTTGTCTGATCTTCTTATGTTGTTGAGACAACGATCCCTTCATTTGTATATGCTTCTCTTTTATATTTTTTGGTCCTGTTACTGGCAAAAAAAATTCAATTTTCTTCATGATAATTATCAGATAGTTTTTTAAAGGCCTTTTCAATTTGGAAATTGGTCTTGTCCTTCGAGATGTATTGGATCTGTTACATATAATATACAGAGCTGGGCATGACATTTTAGTATATGTTTTTCAGGCTGATCAACAAATGGAAGAAAGTGTACTCACTGGGAGAGGAATCATGTTTTACCGTTTATTGGAAGCTGTACCATATCAAGGAATTGGAGATAAGATCAAACTGCCTCCATCCTGCTTCACTGAATTGTCTGATCAAGGTGCTTTAGATAAGGGGCCCATGTACTTCCAATTGTCCGTAGTTCATCAGGAGGGTTCTTCAGACATGGCGAGCACGGATATGGATAATCGGCGGACCACCCACTCGGGCGTTTTGGAGTTCACTGCAGATGAAGGTTCTGTTGCGCTCCCTCCTCATGTATGGCATAATTTATTTCCTGGGGGAACTATAAAAACTCTGCTGATTGAGGTCCGTTATGTCTGGCTACCAAAAGGAACCTATGCAAAACTTCAACCTGAGGGGATAGGCTTTTTAGATTTGCCAAATCACAAGGCTATCCTTGAAACAAGCCTTCGCCAGCATGCAACCCTTTCTCAAAGTGACATATTGACAGTTAATTATGGGGAGCTAGCATATAAGCTACAGGTCCTTGAGTTAAAACCTTCATCAAGTGTGTCTGTTCTAGAAACAGATATTGAAGTGGATATAGTTGGTCCTGATTCAGCTTCTGAGAGGACAGACCAGCATGCCCTTAGTCCACTCGTGCTTGGAAAGTTGGAAGCAGGATTGGTTGAAGAAGGCAATTATATATACTACAAGTTCTCAATTGACAATGATACATGGGGGAGGATTGCTTCGGGAGATGCTAGGGTTGAGGTAAGGGTAGAAGCAGAGACTGATGGTGGAGATACTGATCTTTACATATCCAGGCATCCTCTCATTTTCCCAACTCGGCATCAGCACGAATGGTCTTCCCATGATATTGGTTCCAAGGCTCTGATCCTTAGCTCTAGAGATAATAACTTGGGGGCTGCTACTTACAGCGTAGGTGTATATGGATTCAAAGGCAGAAGCAAGTACCAAATTTCTGTGAGTATTGAGGATGACTTCAAGAGGAAGTTGGGTCAGCAAGCTGCATCTTCCTCATCAGCTATGGAGATTGATACTGTAGAGTGTCGGAATTGCAAGCATTATATACCCAGTCGGACTATTGCGCTGCACGAAGCCTATTGTAGCAGGCACAATATTGTTTGTCAGCATGCTGGTTGTGGAATTGTTCTTAGGGTTGAGGAGGTCAAGAACCATGTGCACTGCAACAAATGTGGACAGGCTTTTCAGCATGGAGAGATGGAGAAGCATATGAAAGTGTTTCATGAGCCTCTTCACTGCCCATGTGGAGTAGTCCTTGAGAAAGAACAGATGGTAAGCAATCCCGTCCCATGTAATGGATTTCTGAATCCTTCATATGGATCTCATTTCCTTGACAATTTACTTGCATCTTGTTTTAGTGAAAATGACACTTCGCAAAGTTACAATAATCTTCCTCAATGTTTTTGGCAGGTACAACACCAAGCTTCAGTCTGTCCTCTTCGCCTAATTGCATGTCGTTTTTGTGGAGACATGGTTCAAGCCGGAAATTCTCCTGTGGATGCCCGGGACAGATTACGAGGGTTAACTGAGCATGAGAGTATTTGTGGGTCGAGAACTGCCCCTTGTGATTCATGCGGACGAGCAGTCATGTTGAAGGACATGGACATCCACCAGATTGCTGTGCATCAAAAGAGCTGAAAGCCTAGTGTGACTTCCCTGTTTCCATGCATGTAAATTGGCTTGATATGCATGTTCTGTTGTGTTAAACCGAGGACTAGCAGTGTTGCTGTGGATAATCAATGCATGAGCACTGGGAGCTCTGTCTAAGATCCACTGAAAGGAAGGGAAATCTGCGCATATTGAGCAACTTGTAATAAATTTTATGTGTGGTCAAAACGCTGCAGTTCACTTGTGCATCTGAATAAGGCACTATAGTCCTAAGAAGGAAACCAAAAAAGGGAATACAGCAATATAGAAATGGCTGATCAATACTATAAGAACAAATTCTAATATCGATTCTGTAACAGTTGTTGCTTCCCTATTATATATATGTTTCTGAAATGTTTACCAATCTGCTTTTTCATGTGCTGCATGTGCATAATTGAGACCTTTCTCCTCGGAGCATACTTCGCACATGCAGGTGTTGCATGTGACCTGTGTCCGGTTCACTTAGCAAATACACGATATGGCAAATATTGGTCACCAACTTCCACCCTTATGGGAGAGACTCCAACATGGGGGAAAATGTTTTCTTGAAATTGTGGAGACCAAACTACACAAAAAACGGAAGGTGCAAAGAAATTTGCAAAGAGGATGCACCAGGAAAAGATTTTGTAAAGAGCTTGAACGCTTGGAAATAATTGCCTTTCTTCCTAATGCTTTGGATGGAGAAGAGACGTCTCACTCTTTGACTTGTTTTTTTTGGCTAATCAAGCGGCTGGAAACGAAGGCTTTCTTTGATTTTAATTTTCAGTGGACTATGGAAAGAAACAAAATTTACAAATCCTTGTGGTTATAGAATTTCTTATCAATGTCGTGATTTTTGCTAAATGAATTGCTGGCTGACTAAATTATGACCTAGAAAGGAGAGAGAAATTAATTTTTTAAACACTAATTATGGAATAAGAATAGTGTTCTTAGGTTTTAAAAATTTTGGATGAAAGTTTTTATTGAGATCGGATTAAAATCCTGAATATATTTTGATATTATGATAGGTAACAAAAGCTCATGACCTTAGGATTTAATAATTTAATTATGATAAACTTAACTTATGTGACAGCTTTTTCATTCATTTGAAAGCATTAAATATAATTAATGAGTAATATTAAAAGTCTCTTACTATCAAATTAGGAAAAGAAAATTAAGTTTATACTTACATTTATACGAATTAGGATTCTGTACAATTTCTTACCCGAATTGCATAGTACAATTTGAAGAGAGGTAGAAATAATAAGTGGATTATATATAATGTAATTTCGGTTGAAAATTATAGAACATCATAGTCCCTATTTAGTCTTATAATGGAGTCTATCTATTATGTCTACTCTCTCAATATTACACCATGTAATTTAGGTAGGAAATTACAAAGGATCTTGATTTCATTTATACTGTTGAATCATAGTAATTTACATGTTTTGATATGTTTATATTTGATAAACATTGTATTGAATTTGATAATATCTGAATTAGATAATTTCAAACGTGATACTTATCATTTGAAAAACGTCACAACATAGAATTAAGTTAAACTTTTAGTTTTGGTATTCTTAATTTCTTCGGCCATATGCTTGATAAGTATTATTTTGATTAAAATCGGAATTATTGAATTAAGAAAAATTGATCAGCTCTTGTTGACAAAATGCTAGCTACTTGTCTGATGTCTCTGCTCTAAGTCTACGGGAAGTCAAAGCAGGACGACATTCCCCACACTCCTTAAAAATAGTAGCCGTTAGGGAGACACGCCCGTCCCCTTCACAGCGTCACATGACGATCATTAAAAGTCCGGGTGGTCCAATTGGTTTACGTTACTTTTACCCGAAACTGCCAACTCCATTATCCGATTCATTAAAAACAATCAAAACCGAAACCTGAAGCGACAGTTACTTGCATCACCGGTGCCACCTCGGTTCCGACTCACCGTCATCGTCTCCCCATCTTCCGCATTTCCGCATTTATTTATAAACACACTCTTTTCTCGGCCTTTTTCGTAAAAAGCAAAGGCAAAAGCGCAAACCACCTGCACCGGACAACGACAACCGCAGAGGAAATGCTCTTACTCCCTACGGAATCCAGAGTTCTACTCCGAGAGAGTGTTCTTCTTGCTGCTCTAATCGGAAGCGAAGAACACGCTGCGTTTTGATCCCGTTGTTCGAGGACTCTCGAGCTTTCTGAGTACATTCTTCTTCTGATCTCGTGCTCTTCTTCACTCGTTGCTATTTAAAAGCAGTACGACTACTTCTCACTAGACTCCATAGCGTGCCTTTCGGCTCTGCTCTCCGAGGGCCCTCTGAGCTCTTTGAGTCCGTTGCGCTTCTGATCTCTTGTTCTTCCTTCGCACGCATTCGTTTTCATTGCACTCCAAAACGCTGCGTTAGTTCCTTTGGTTTCCGAGGTTCTTTGTTTGTGCCCGAAGTTCGTAGAGACAGAGAGGGTAAGCGCGTGAACTAGCTTGCGCTTTTTGTTTGTATGGTTGCCAAGAAAGTGGTGTTAAAAGAGCAATAAACGAAAAGGCTGGATCCATTGGCTGTTTGGTTATTGATAAAATGGACGGAACGGAAAATAGGAGAAGATGAGATGCTGTACCTTTTTGTTTTGTTTTCTTTAGATTTCGTAAAGCAAATAAAAACTGTCGAACTCTGATGACTGTCTGGTGACAGTGTGAATTCTTGGGTTTTTGTTCTGTCTGTTTGGTTGCTAGGGTAATGATTTTTGTAAAAACTTGTATTGTATGCAATGGTTTTCGTATTTATCTATCTTCACAGGATAAGTTTTTTTGTCCTTATTTCTAAAACTCCAGAATTGCAAGGTTGAATCCAATGGCTCTTTGTTTCTGAGTACTTATCTTTGGATTCCACTGTTGTTTGGATGCTGAGAAAATCAGGGTAACTACAAGAAAATACAAACATCAATTCGTTTTTCTTCAAAATTATTCTCTTGATTCAACTATCAAAAATAAATACCTTTGTATTCTTCGTGATTTATCAACTTAGTGCTAAGAAAAAAAAAAGTTAGTGATTTATGACTTGTCAAATTCCAGCGTTTAATTTGTTTGTTGGAAGATGAAGCAAATTGTAGTGCCAAGATTTGTGGTTGTAATTTAAGTGGAATATTTGTTTACGGTTCCAATAATGTGTTTAGTTTTCGTTACTTTCTTCTTTTGGAAATAAATGTTCGTTATAATGTTTGCCCGTCAAGGATTTGACCAGTCATAAAACACAACCAAGTTTTATCATGATGTCTTCTCCTTTCTTTATCATGATATCTTTATCAGATCAAGATAAAGCACTGAAAGTGAAAATTAGCTTTCGTTCAGACCATATTTTTGGGCTGAAATCAGGAATTACTGTTAATTTTTAGCTCCTTCATGAAGATGGGGCACTCTTCTTTAGCAAAAAGAGCTTGTTTAAAAGTTGATCCCCCCTGATTGTTCTTCACGTGTATGACCTTGTAATTCATACATTACTTTACTTTTTTTGTTTTTCAGGAAATCATTGGGTTTCCTTTAATTTTAGCTCATATGGCAACACTTAAGGACATAGAAGTTGCAGCAGCTATCAATATCCTCAGTGCTTTGGCTTTCTTTGTGGCATTTGCCATACTTCGGCTTCAACCCGTCAATGACAGGGTCTACTTTCCAAAATGGTATCTGAAGGGTCTAAGGAGCAGCCCACTGAACTGTGGTGCATTTGCAGCCAAGTTCATCAATTTGGACTTCAAGTCGTATATCAGGTTTTTGAACTGGATGCCAGCTGCATTGCAAATGCCAGAACCTGAACTAATTGACCATGCAGGGTTGGATTCTGCTGTTTACTTGAGGATCTACTTAGTAGGGTATGATCTTAAAAATCATTTCCCTGTAGCTTTAATGGATGACTAAGATGGATATTAACCATCCTGTTATAGCCAATTTCAGCACTAGGAGTTTTGAGTAGTTGTTCTACATTTTCCATGTGCATGGTCATGTGATAACATGTTCTGTGGATTACTTTTTTTGGAGTGAAATCCGTGTTGTATGGTGAGGGTACAATGCTTAAACTCAGTTTTCTCTTTTGTTCAGACTTTGATTTGTTTCTTTGCCCTTGCAGGCTAAAAATTTTTGTGCCTATTGCATTCCTGGCTTTTGCAATCATGGTACCTGTCAATTGGACCAATGGCACCTTGGAGCACTCAAAGTTAGCTTATAGTGACATAGATAAGCTTTCTATTTCAAATATTCCAATTGGATCTCAGAGGTATGGAGAACTTTCTGCTGCTATTGGGAACTTTCTCTTTCTATCTGCTGTATCATTTTTTCTATCCTCTCCTGGTCAAACGTAATTTATGGACTCTTGGTTGGCATTAAGTTCTGATTGTTCAGTGTAGCTGTACAACCTTTCCACATATTAATTGTGGATCTTCTCCTTTTGATTCTTGCATTAGAATTTAGTACTGTAATTAAAATGTTGCCAACTGAAACATTTTACCTTCACATACATTCTTGTGCAATTGCGAGTTAAAGTTGGAATAATGTGGCTTTATAATTGTTTTGTGGCTTGGTGCCTGTGACATATAAATGCGCTATCTGTTTGAATTTTAGTTTGGCCCTCTTTCACTTTTCTCATTCTGATGATTGCCTCTTGCTTCTGAAAAACAGCTTAAAAGCTATAAGTGGTGGTTTAGAACTCTTTCGTTTCTTGGTCACAACAGCAATATTATTGGGCACCTATATTAAACCTACTATGCAATAAAATTCCATGAAATCTTTCAACTAATACATCTAACATTTACTTGCAGATTTTGGACCCATTTAATAATGGCTTATGTTTTTACCTTCTGGACTTGCTATGTTCTGAAAAAGGAGTACGAGATAGTAGCATCAATGAGGTTGCATTTTCTTGCATCAGAACATCGCCGCCCTGATCAGTTTACAGTAAGTCCCATCTTCTTGTATCATCCAATTAATGGGATATGGGCTGTGAGGGCAAGTCCTTGAAGTGTGATACTTCATTCATGACATCCGAGTGAGTGATGTGGAGTGATCAGGGGGTTCAATCAGCCTAGAAAATTGTGTTTTATCAGAAGTGATTCCTTTCTATTTTTGTTGGCATATATGATGGGATAAATAACGAGTACACTCAAGTCTGTAACCCTTCCCATATGTGTTTCTTCATTTATTTAGAACTTAATTACTTTGAGCCGTCTTGAGGAAATAAATGTCAAATGGAGTGATAGGTAGTGACTCCAGTAAGTATTCTGTGTCAGATGTTGGATGTTTATTTTAAATTGTTTGTATTGATCCTTATGGTTGGATATTGTATTATCTTTCGGGTTGTAACTCCAGTCAGTAAGTGTCCAGTTCACTTTCCACAACAAGGTAGCTTCAATTGGCTTGAGGTTGTGAGGCCATGGGTGACGAATAAGACACTCTTTTTACAAGTAATCAAGACCTAGGCATGAATGTTGAGGACAAAGATAGAGGAGTGGAAAGAATTCACAACAAGATAAAGGTAAGGCGGGTGATGTTCAAGGTTTTGCGTTGCAAGTTGGTTGAAGAACAGCATTGGGTGAGGAAACTTCCTATAGATGTTTTACAGCTGCTTGGTGAGGCCGGATGGCACATGTTGGTCTTGGGTTGTAATTGTTGTCTCACATACAAGTGATTTAGATGGTGGGGTACACTGCTAAAGTTATCTCAAACTGGGTTGTCACTATCAATGGGATATTCCATCAGGTATTGTTTTAGGTGTTAAAGGGCAATTTACCCCTGAATCTCTTTATTACTGAGATGCAGAGAATTGTGTCTGTGCCTCCATGAAAAGGTTGTTGTTAATGAGGTAGAACATATGTCTCGTATTATGTCAGTAGTGAGCAATTGATATTTGACTATTTTTTTTCATGTTACTCATTCTTTGTGATGCAGGTACTGGTAAGAAATGTGCCACCAGATCCCGACGAGTCAGTTAATGAGCTTGTGGAACACTTTTTTCTGGTCAATCATCCTGAACACTATCTCACCCATCAGGTTTGATCTTGTGGCTCTCCATACAAACAGAGAAATAAACCTCATTTACATGTGTGCTGATTAATACAGATACTTGCATATCTACATAAATGAGTATAGCCATATGGACAGAAGCATAGATGCATACATCCATACCTTCATCTTTTATTCTGACTATGAAGATCTGGTCCTAGTTTTAAATGGTGATAGGATCTATATATCATATCTAAAGGATGAACATTTTGAAGCCACACATGTTCATGATTCCCTTCTTAGGTACGGACTCTGAATGGTGTCATTTGAAAATGTAGTGTGGTTTCATTATGGTAGTTTGATGGACAACTCTAGCTTGGACAACTTAACTTCTAACCAAGGAAGTTTGGACTGAAAATGGTTAATTGCAATGAAATGAATCTATAGCATTAATCACTTTTATTCAACTACTGTGCTTCTGGTCTTACCAAGTTTGGAGTTCAATTTTTTGTTTCTGGAAATTATTCAGTAGAGAAGTTTCGTAGACTAACCCCCTTCCAAATTTTGTTTGTGAACAACTTTCTGGGAAAATTTTTGGGAGAGGTAACTACATTGTCTGGCTTGCCTTCTTTACATTGACCAAATCAGAAAGTTTGTTGGGGTCAATGGCCTTGGGATGGTATAAAGATTGTTCTTATCCATGTTATCAAACCTTAGAGTGCACAAGGTTGCAAACCAATTACTGGTTGAGGGATTAATTTTCTTTAATCTAGTTTCTGACCTAGGTATACATCTGCAGGTAGTCTACAATGCAAACAAACTTTCGGAGTTAGTCAAAGAGAAGAAAAAAGTACAGAACTGGCTTGACTACTACAAAATTAAATATTCCAGAAATCAATCTAAGAGGCCTTCTTCAAAGGTATTGCTCTGCTCCAGTTTCTGGTTTTTTCTTTATATTTCTGATATCTCATGGAATGTTTTTCCCCCCCATAAATTAAATGAACAATCACTGTCACTTTATTTCTCACATTTGGTCATTGATGTCTTTGTGCACAGACTGGTTTTCTGGGTATGTGTGGAGAAAAGGTGGACGCAATTGATTTCAATACATCTAAAATTGAAAAACTTTCAGAAGAGGTAAGCAGCATTCCTTGAGCATCTTGAGTTGGCTTATTCGTTTTTAATTTGAAGAGTGTAATGTCAGGTTTACTTCAGTTTCTTACCTGGATTTCTTGAAATTATGAGTTTCCATTCTTCGCTTTTGTCACAATTTTGGGGTATAGGATTTGGTGAAAAAGTGAAGAGAGAGAAGATTTGAATGAATTTTTTATATTTATTACACTGGAAAAGTATGATTTGATGGGAGGAGAGAGATTATTTTGTAGTTTTTTTTAATTAAGCCAAAATTTTGGCACTCAAACACCACTTAATCTATTTAACTTCCTCTTTGTGACTTTTCTCTTTTATGATCTTAATGATTGGATTCCAATTCGGTTGTGCGTTGATTTGAAAGCAAATGATTAATGCTATGTTTTTTCATGTGTAACTGTCAGATAGCCTCAGAGAGAGAGAGGATCATTAGCAATCATAAATCGATCATGCCAGCAGCATTTGTTTCCTTCAAAACTCGATGGGGTGCAGCTGTTTGTGCACAAACTCAACAATCCAGGAATCCAACGATGTGGTTAACTGAATGGGCTCCAGAGCCGAGAGATGTATATTGGGATAACCTAGCGATTCCATATGTTTCACTGTCCATTCGGAGGCTCATTGTTGCCGTTGCTTTCTTCTTCCTTGCTTTCTGTTTCATGATCCCTATTGCATTTGTACAGTCGCTTGCAAACATTGAAGATATTGAGAAAGTACTCCCTTTCCTGAAGCCCATAATTGAAATGTGGGTATCTTCATCCTCTTGTTTTCGTTAACATATTTTCTTTACTAGGAGAAAACATGGAAGCTGAGATTACAAATGGTACCAAATGTATCTTTATCTTCCTGAGTGGTGTCATGTCTGTGGCATTTAGCATTTCATGAAAGAAGATAGAGACTTGCCAGGATAAAAGAGAAGAGAAAGTATGATGTTCAGGTCATTAAAGAAGGCTTGCTCTGCAGTTAGTTGTAGGTGCAGTACCTCATTTGTGGTTTGATATAGCTTATGGTTGGACAGCAAGTAGATAGTCTGGAGGATTTTCTTCCTGCTCGGTAATTGTTAGTTCTTAGTCAGTCATAGTTTGACGGTAACGACAGCATTTAGAATACTTTTACGTTTCCAGTTATCAAGTTTTCGCTTTCTACTTTGAAAATGAGTTTCCCTATCTCAGAAGTTTTTACTCTTGCTAAGAAGGAATATGTGCATAATATCATCAGCAAACTTTTGGTCATATTCCAGTTTCCACCTTTACTTTCATAGTTTCATCGATTCCACTCTTGTAGTTCTCTTATTAGTTGGAGCTATGAAGACCGGAATTGTGTTTGTTCATGATTGTTCTGTCCTTTCCTTGCCTGCTTGTTCTACATGTCATTATCTTAAGAGTAGTAATACACTAACATCCTCCTTTGTTTCTTGCAGGAAAGGTATAAAGTCATTTATCCAAGGTTTCCTTCCAGGAATTGCTCTGAAGATTTTTCTCATTTTTCTTCCATCGATATTGATGCTAATGTCAAAATTTGAAGGCTTCATTTGCATTTCTGCTCTAGAGCGGAGATCTGCGACTAGATACTATATTTTCCAGTTTATTAATGTATTTCTTGGGAGCATAATCACGGGAACTGCATTTCAACAACTAAATAATTTCATCCACCAGTCAGCAAATGAGTATGTCCTTCTCATTTATGTACTTTGGATTACATTCGGTAAACATTAATATTTAAAATATGCCCACCAAGTAATTGTGGAGCCTTGTAGACTCGGCATTTACTTATTTTTTATCACCATCACCAACTATAAGTGGAGTATTGCTTTTACGAAGTTAATGCATTTGTCAACTGCTGCCATTGGTTAAAGTTTTCTGCATCAATGGCTTTTTATCCTTCCAGCTGGATGTAGCAATACAAGTGCACTAAGTCACTCAGATGAGTTCACATAGAATCAGAAAATTATTTCTCCACCTGATTTGTCCAGCAAGTGTTTCCTCAGTTTCCCTTTTGTAAAAGTTATCTGGCTGATCTCATAACATGCTATGCAATCTTCACTGCTTTACATGACTGCCATCAATCTATCATGCATATTTGTTATGTCTTACAATTTTATCTGATGTTCAGTTTTATGTATTTGCGATATAACAGTTGGTGGCTAATTCTGCAGGATCCCAAAGACAATCGGTGTGTCCATTCCTATGAAGGCAACTTTCTTCATAACTTATATAATGGTTGATGGGTGGGCTGGTGTTGCTGGAGAAATTCTAAGGTTGAAGCCGTTAATAATTTATCACTTGAAAAACTTTTTCTTGGTGAAGACTGAAAAGGATAGGGAAGAGGCAATGGATCCTGGAACCCTTGGTTTCAACACAGGCGAACCTCAAATACAACTGTATTTCTTACTTGGCCTTGTTTATGCAGTGGTGACTCCCATTTTGCTTCCTTTCATCATAGTATTCTTTGGCCTGGCATACGTTGTTTATCGTCATCAGGTAAAATTTGCCCTTGGTCCAACAATAGGGTTTTGGGATTTCTTCAATGTTATTATATGTTGGTAATATAGCATCAGTGATAATATATTTACGATTGATTGTTAGAGATTGCTTTGATGTAATTTCTGCGTCATCCTTTTCCTCCTCAACTAATGATCTGCTAGTCAAAAGTTATTGAAATTCACAAAATGTGTTCTACTAAGAAAAGAGATCTTATGTACATTATTAAGCCTTGTTCCAGTCTTCTACCAAGAAAAAGTACTAAAAGTAGATTGTGGATCCCTTTTTAAATCACCACCTGTGAACTACAAACACTGTTTATCCATTTGGATCTTCGTGTTAAGATATGCTTTCCATAGATTAGTGCTAGTATACTTTCTTCTAGAGATTCAGTTATTCACTTTGAGAGGTCTTTATTTGGCACGGGGTGCTATTTGGCCCATGGTCATTTGTTTTCCCCAATTCATAGTTTTGTCCAATTTATGTCAAAAACTTGATTAGTGCATTTTAAGACTTTTGTTTATAAGACTTTGTTCTTGGATGCCGAGATTCATCATCTGTAGTAGCAACATTTTTCCTTACTTTGTGGATGCTGGTGTCGAATGACAAGCTGTAAAGATCAGAAATGGTTGCAACTATTAGCTCTTTGACCCTTCAAGCTTCTTGTGATTGGTGTTTACTTGTCTTTTATTTGAAGTGCTAGTGATATGATCATTTGGTGGAGTTGATTTATAGCTTATTTCACAAATAGAACTTTCTTAAGAAATCAGGATGTCGTAATCTTGACAAACTTCCAAGTGTATAATATTAGCTGCACTAAGCCTAGTGTAGGCTTTTCTTCGACCTGTCTTTTCTTTAATTTGTTGCTGGGGGGGAATTTATGTCCACAAGAAGTTTGAACTTTGCACTCATGACGCTCTGGTATGCATCTGCAGATTATAAATGTATACAATCAGGAGTATGAGAGTGCTGCCGCATTCTGGCCTGATGTCCATGTACGCATAATAGTTGCCCTAATTGTGTCGCAGTTGCTGGTTATGGGATTATTAAGTACAAAACAAGCAGCTCAGTCAACTCCATTGCTCATTGCACTCCCAGTGTTGACCATATCGTTTCATTTTTTCTGCAAGGGACGTTATGAACCTGCTTTTATTAGATATCCGTTGCAGGTTTGTGGATTTGTACTTTGATTGGTTGCAGCTGGACTTGCAGTGTTTCGTACTTACTGCTGCTTCTGCACACTGTTTTCTTTTCTTCCATACACCAAAAACACTCTTAGCTAGCTAATCTTTTACTACAGATTGATCAGAATTTTACTGGTGCTCTCCTTGGCTTACTGTTCTTGCTTTTTATCGTTTGTTAGGCATTTGTTTGCCCTGCTGAATTGTTTTAATTTAAAATAAACTCATCTCTTGCTTTTTGCCTCTTCCTCCAATACTGCTAAGTCCAGTTTCAATTTGGTATGTACTTTCAGGAAGCAATGATGAAAGATACCTTGGAACGTGCAAAAGAGCCAAACATGAACTTGAAAGGCTTCCTTCAAAATGCATACATGCACCCAGTTTTCAACAGCGGAGATGACAGTGAGAGTGATGCAGCTTCAGAAAATGGGGATCAGGAACCTAGGCTTGTCCCAACCAAACGCCAATCTAGAAGGAATACACCATTGCCGAGCAAACATAGTGGTTCAGTCTCAACCCTTCCTGAAGCTGTTCAGGATCATGCACTGCTTTTATAGTATGATTGTGGACGCTTCTTTCACTGTATATGTTACCTCGGGAGGTTAAGAATAGGCAGTTTTAGTTCAGCCTCCTGCAAGCAAGATAGAGAAAAAGGGAGAAACACGGTATACATGGGTTTTCTACTCCTAGCACCTGCTGGGCTTTTAGTTTTGGTTGAAATTGAACTTTACGAAGTGCTGATTAGAGAGGAGAATTTAGACACCTTTTGTGATAATTGAACGCTTGTTGTAGTACACGTCTTTACACGGTTAGTTGACATTTCTAAGATGGAAAATTTTTTATTCCCACTGTTCAAGAGTCCTTGTTGCTAAGCCTCACTATGTCGATTTTCTTCTTCTTCTGAATTTCGGTTGTTTTTTTTAAGGATTATTTAACCTTGGAAATGAATGTCATTCGAGGAAAGAAATACCTCTCATCAGAAAATACCCCCCCTCCCGGCTGTAACTTGTAAAGTGATCTGAATGCTCTATCCAGAGGCTTTGCATATATTCAAAGATTGAAAAGGGTGAAAAAAGAGGGGAAAAGTCATTTTGATATTTTCTTGCTGGGCAAACATTCCCTCAACTTGCTTATTAAAAAAAAAGGGAAATTCCCTCAACTTGTCATATCTTTGCATGGAGCGTAGATTTTGCATCAAATAAAGAGGAATACAAATAAAACAAAGCGTTTGTGCCAGAGCTTCTTCCGTATTCCAATTTTTTTTAATAATATAATATAATCTACCAATACTGGTATACGTATATAATTGTCTCATGCTTTTTATTATGGGAATATCGGTTCGGTAGGGAGTCGGACGCCTAAGCCGAAGTCATTCCAACGCATCTTCTGGGCCCATCGTTTTCCTGGAAGGTGGACTAATCGAACTCTCTCCCCAATTTCAGAGAGGAGAGAGGGAGAAAGTGTGAGAGAGGTTCGTAGGGGTATCGGGATTGGTTAGATGGACGAGGTGATGACAGTAGCGGATGCGACAGCAGGCAGCAGAACGACATCCTCGTCTTTCTCAACAACGGCAACGCCAACCTCCTGGCTCCCTTGGAACCTCCCTCTCCTCTCGGCCTTACTCGCCTGCGCTCTCGCTCAGTTCCTCAAGCTCTTTACCACATGGTCCTGACGATCCCTCTGTCTCTGTTTCTTAATTTCGAGGTTTTTCTTTTGACAATTCACAACAATAAATTGCTATATTAGTTAGTAGCTTTGAGATCTCAGATTATTGTTTTTGTAGTGCTTTACATATTGGGATAGTTTGATCTTAGTCAGTAATGAACGAAATTTATCGATCAATTTTATCTCTTATTTTAATGGAGGTGGTGTTTCCAAATCAAAATTTTGAGAATGTTCTAAAGATTGAGAAGGATTAGAATTTTATTGATTTTTGAGAGAAAGTAAAAAAAAAAAAAAAATTTAGTGGAGTTATGATAAAGGAGAGAGATTATTTTATAATTATTTTCTTGACAATTAAAATTTTAATTTACAAACACAACTTTAAGAAAAGGTTATTGATGGGTTCCTTCGGTAACTGCAAAACCACAATTTGTTCTTTTGTTTTATTTGTTAATTTGGCTTATTTAACCACAATTATATAAATGTATGCAAGTTTGTAGTCTTTTCCCTTGAAGTTTGTGAGTTTTCTTTTAAAATAATTCCTCACATTGTTTGCTAAGTGGGATTTAATGCTGTTTACAACGACGAAATTGTATAATCATGGTCTTCGATCGTGTAATAATAGGACCATTTTTATTTTGGAATAAAAGCCAAGTTTATTTGTCTAGATGCTCAGGTATAAAGAGAAGAGATGGGATTCTAAAAGGATACTTGATTCCGGGGGAATGCCTTCGTCCCATTCTGCAACCGTGACAGCTCTAGCAGCGGCCATTGCTCTCCAAGATGGAGCAGGTGGACCGGCTTTCGCTGTTGCACTGGTCTTGGCGTGTGTTGTATGTACTTCCTTACCATTTCCTTCATCCTTTTTTATGGTCTTGTCCTCTAAATGCCTCATTTCCTAATTATTATGTAATATTGGTCACTAAGATTACCTGAGTGTTCACTTATTAGGAAGGTGGCGACCATTAGCATAAGCTCACTCGGAGGCTTGTTGTTTGTGAATGAAGGATATCAGGGATCTGGGTTTCATCAGTAGTTGAATTCCTGCAAAAGGCTGTTATTTTGCTTTCAACTATAATTGCTGCATGCTTCTAACCCACCTTTGTCTCAGAGGAGTATTAACTTTGAGATTAAATAGTGCTTTATTAACTTTGAGTCTTGAGATTAAATAGCGCTTTTTTCAGGTTGCATACAGGCAGTCTAAAATGTCTCTGAAATAATTGAACCACAATGCTTTAAAGGTCGTTGGGGTGTGGTCATGAATGTTCTTACTTTTGTATAGTTAATACTGATTGTCGGGACTGTGACTGTGGAAATGTACTGTACAGTATCAACAAGATATGTGTGCTTGATTGTTTCAATATGTTTGCAGGTGATGTATGATGCCTCAGGGGTAAGACTTCATGCAGGTCGTCAGGCTGGAGTAAGTTGTTCTTGATATGAACCTTGATTGCTTCTACTTTATTGCACTTGCAGGGACATCCCTTTCATTATTATTATTTTCTTTCTGGTAATGCTTTATGTGATTGTTGTATGGTTGCCCTCGCAGTTGCTGAATCAAATTGTGTGTGAGCTTCCTCCAGAACATCCTTTATCCAACATAAGACCGCTACGTGATTCCCTTGGGCATACTCCACTTCAGGTCCATTTTCAATCTTGCGACTTAATTTTCGTTTCCACTGTTTCTCTGGTCTATATCTGTCTCTGGGGCGTCCATGATTAGTTTAAAATCCTATCACTTATAGGGCGTAGATGTTTGACCCAATGCATTATGCTGTATGCAATCTATTGAACCTTTTTTTAACCTTTGGCAACGGAGTGGATTGAGAATTTGACTTCTCAGTTGCAGATAGAGAGAGGACAGAAAAAGAAAACTAACACACACACTTCAAACAGTGGCTGACTAAGCTGGGTGAAAACTTGAAATTAATAGGTAAATACGATGTTCAATGCTTCGCCCATGCAGTACCATTACAATCCCAAGATGAGAATGGTTCTTCAGATTCCCGCATTGTACAATAGCAAGAGGGAGCTATTATTTTCAACTGAGGGAAGAAAAAACACAGAATTGGCTCTCAGAAAATGAACTTAGTCTTCCGAAACTCATGTTTGTGCACAAATCATTTCCTGCTTTCCAGTAGCCAATCTCTCATCATGCTTACTTATTCAAGAATTTCCAGGAAATTCTCTCTCTCTCTCTCAGTAAGCCGTGTACAAAAGAAAACTCTGGAATATTGTTTGGCATATGTTTCACCATTCATATAACGGCCTTTGGTTTGTACTCTCCATGTAAGGCCTGAGAGCATTTGTTGTTGGTCATATTTGATTCATAGAAGAGTAAGCTTACAGTATCTTGCTCACATGCGCATGTAAAGTACTACTAGAGTTGGATGACATTTTGTTACGAGGAGTTGGTTCTTCCATAAATATATTGATCTGTAGAGATTACCACTCGTTTTATTTGGTCCGGTACAGGTTGTTGCTGGTGCTGTGTTGGGATGCATGGTTGCTTATCTGATGAGAAACTCCAATTAGGATATCAAATCACCATTAGTTTTCTCTTATTTCAAGTTTGGATTCATGTAAACTACTTACTTGTAATGTGATACTCTTGGAGTGCAATTACATTTCGTGGAATCTTATTCAGCTATAGCCTTCGGATTCCTCTTTAATTATTGGGCAAAAGTCATTGTTCGTCCCGTAATTATAGTGCAATATCAACTTCGATCCCTCAATTATCAAAACGGCAATTTACGTCCTTTAACTTTTGAAAGTTTTCAATGTACGCCTATCCGTCTAAATTAGGTTTTAAGTCAGACGAAAAAATATGCAAAAAGATTAAAATGCCCTCCAATACAAAATTACTACAAATATTTTAAAAATTATTAAAAATAAAAAATAATATTTTTTTAAAAAAAAGTTAATGTTTTAAAATAAAACTATCTAAACTTATTTCAGTAATTTTTTTTAATGTTTATTTATTTTTAAAAATTTTATCTTAGAGGAATATTTTGTCATTTTACATGTTTTTCCGTCTAGAACTTAATTCGAACAAGGAACTTATGGAGTCGAGATTAATTTTCTCCTATAGTTATGAGGCGATCTATGGCTTTTCCCCTTTTTAACTCTTCTTTTTGTACTTCATCCAGCATAATGCATAGGGAGTGCAGCGGCTGTATAGGAATCCATTAGCTTCTACCATTCTCTTTACGATTATATCAATATTTGGATTAAGTTGTTATAGTTGAAGAATGTTATTACTCTAGAATGTGGAGTCACAGATTTTTATGTACTATTATTACCAGGATGGGATTTAATAAACTCTGAACACTTTTTGGCCCTTCACATATAAAACGCAGAAATGCTTACTAAAATTGAAAGTAACGGGGAGAATCGTAAAAGAACAAACGAAAAAACATTTTCATTTTTCTTGTGCTCTCACATACGCGAAATCCACGTCAAAACTTCATTAAAATGGGAAATACGCTACTGTGCGCGTCCCTTTTTATTCTTTTTTTCTTTCTTCGAGTAAGGTAACTGAGAAAACTTTATGGACACCCGGATGAAAACTTCATTGGTCTTAGAGAAGCTTTCTCCCACGTTAGTTATGTTTGTTTAATAGTCTGGAAAACGTTTTCCTAATCCAAACAAGATATTTTCACACAAAAAATATTTCAATCTTCAAAAAATTTTTAATTATTGACGTCAATTTCTTAAAAAAAACAACACTAACATTTTAAAATTTTTTATGAAAACTCCAAATTAGAGCTGAGTAGCGATGGAATCGGTGCTGGTTTGGTTGCCGATAACAGTAAAAGGTAACTGGCCAATTTTGGCCAAAATATAGAGAGAGAGAGGGGGACGTCAGAAAGCTGAAGGAGTAGAGAGAGAGAGAGGAGGCGCGGGGCCAGCAGGGTAGAGAAAATGGGAGAGAGCCAGAGAGGCAAGAGAGGGCAGAGGAGGGCACATGGGATGGGGTATTGGGAGAGAGGCGAGAGAAGGGTTAGAGTTAATAACCCTAACCCTAAAACGACTCCCTTAAAGAGAACGATGCTTTTTTTCCCTCTATAACAAATAAAACGACGTGTTGTTTTTATTATAAAAAAAATTGTAAACGGTGACCGCAGGTGTCAGAACAGGAACTACCGGTTGGCGGTTCCTGGTGGCTAATGATGGTGATCGGCGGTGGTTTGCACAGCCCTAACTGAAATATTCTTTTTAAACAAATTTTTTTATAAAAATATGTTCGGTGTCTTGGATTTTTCATCTCAAAAGCTAACTCAAGAAATGAGAGACTTTTATGCCCCTCCCCGATTTGGGCTAACCCAACAAAATTGAGAGGAATGAATTTCAGGTAATGTGTTCAGCGTGAATGGAAATTACGTGTTCTTCTAATTGTACAAAAAATTACGTGTTCTTTCTTAAGACATTCTAAGTGCTACGGCTATTATTAAATCTCCAGGGTTCTTTTGCCCAGTTCCTCAAGCTCTTTACCACATGGTCCTGACGATCCCTCTGTCTCTGTTTCTTAATTTCGAGGTTTTTCTTTTGACAATTCACAACAATAAATTGCTATATTAGTTAGTAGCTTTGAGATCTCAGAGTATTGTTTTTGTAGTGCTTTACATATTGGGATAGTTTGATCTTAGTCAGTAATGAACGAAATTTATCGATCAATTTTATCTCTTATTTTAATGGAGGTGGTGTTTCCAAATCAAAATTTTGAGAATGTTCTAAGATTGAGAAGGATTAGAATTTTATTGATTTTTGAGAGAAGTAAAAAAAAAATAAGAATTTTAGTGGAGTTATGATAAAGGAGAGAATTATTTTATAATTATTTCTTGACAATTAAAATTTTAATTTACAAACACAACTTTAAGAAAAGGTTATTGATGGGTTCCTTCGGTAACTGCAAAACCACAATTTGTTCTTTTGTTTTATTTGTTAATTTGGCTTATTTAACCACAATTATATAAATGTATGCAAGTTTGTAGTCTTTTCCCTTGAAGTTTGTGAGTTTTCTTTTAAAATAATTCCTCACATTGTTTGCTAAGTGGGATTTAATTGCTGTTTACAACGACGAAATTGTATAATCATGGTCTTCGATCGTGTAATAATAGGACCATTTTTATTTTGGAATAAAAGCCAAGTTTATTTGTCTAGATGCTCAGGTATAAAGAGAAGAGATGGGATTCTAAAAGGATACTTGATTCCGGGGGAATGCCTTCGTCCCATTCTGCAACCGTGACAGCTCTAGCAGCGGCCATTGCTCTCCAAGATGGAGCAGGTGGACCGGCTTTCGCTGTTGCACTGGTCTTGGCGTGTGTTGTATGTACTTCCTTACCATTTCCTTCATCCTTTTTTATGGTCTTGTCCTCTAAATGCCTCATTTCCTAATTATTATGTAATATTGGTCACTAAGATTACCTGAGTGTTCACTTATTAGGAAGGTGGCGACCATTAGCATAAGCTCACTCGGAGGCTTGTTGTTTGTGAATGAAGGATATCAGGGATCTGGGTTTCATCAGTAGTTGAATTCCTGCAAAAGGCTGTTATTTTGCTTTCAACTATAATTGCTGCATGCTTCTAACCCACCTTTGTCTCAGAGGAGTATTAACTTTGAGATTAAATAGTGCTTTATTAACTTTGAGTCTTGAGATTAAATAGCGCTTTTTTTCAGGTTGCATACAGGCAGTCTAAAATGTCTCTGAAATAATTGAACCACAATGCTTTAAAGGTCGTTGGTTGGTGTGGTCATGAATGTTCTTACTTTTGTATAGTTAATACTGATTGTTTTGGGATTCGGTTGACTGTGGAAATGCTACTGTACAGTATCTGTACAAGATATGTGTGCTTGATTGTTTCAATATGTGTGCTTGATTGTTTCAATATGTTTGCAGGTGATGTATGATGCCTCAGGGGTAAGACTTCATGCAGGTCGTCAGGCTGGAGTAAGTTGTTCTTGATATGAACCTTGATTGCTTCTACTTTATTGCACTTGCAGGGACATCCCTTTCATTATTATTATTTTCTTTCTGGTAATGCTTTATGTGATTGTTGTATGGTTGCCCTTGCAGTTGCTGAATCAAATTGTGTGTGAGCTTCCTCCAGAACATCCTTTATCCAACATAAGACCGCTACGTGATTCCCTTGGGCATACTCCACTTCAGGTCCATTTTCAATCTTGCGACTTAATTTTCGTTTCCTCTGTTTCTCTGGTCTATATCTGTCTCTGGGGCGTCCATGATTCGTTTAAAATCCTATCACTTATAGGGCGTAGATGTTTGACCCAATGCATTATGCTGTATGCAATCTATTGAACCTTTTTTTAACCTTTGGCAACAGAGTGGATTGAGAATTTGACTTCTCAGTTGCAGATAGAGAGAGGACAGAAAAATAAAACTAACACACACACTTCAAACAGTGGCTGACTAAGCTGGGTGAAAACTTGAAATTAATAGGTAAATACGATGTTCAATGCTTCGCCCATGCAGTACCATTACAATCCCAAGATGAGAATGGTTCTTCAGATTCCCGCATTGTACAATAGCAAGAGGGAGCTATTATTTTCAACTGAGGGAAGAAAAAACACAGAATTGGCTCTCAGAAAATGAACTTAGTCTTCCGAAACTCATGTTTGTGCACAAATCATTTCCTGCTTTCCAGTAGCCAATCTCTCATCATGCTTACTTATTCAAGAATTTCCAGGAAATTCTCTCTCTCTCTCTCAGTAAGCCGTGTACAAAAGAAAACTCTGGAATATTGTTTGGCATATGTTTCACCATTCATATAACGGCCTTTGGTTTGTACTCTCCATGTAAGGCCTGAGAGCATTTGTTGTTGGTCATATTTGATTCATAGAAGAGTAAGCTTACAGTATCTTGCTCACATGCGCATGTAAAGTACTACTAGAGTTGGATGACATTTTGTTAGAGGATTGGTTCTTCCATAAATATATTGTCTGTAGAGATTACCACTCGTTTTATTGGTCGGTACAGGTGTTGCTGGTGCTGTGTTGGGATGCATGGTTGCTATCTGATGAGAAACTCCATTAGGATATCAAATCACATTAGTTTTCTTTATTCAAGTTTGGATTCATGTAAACTACTTACTTGTAATGTGATACCTTGGATGCAATTACATTTCTGATCTTATTCAGCTATACTTCGATTCTCTTTAATTATTGGGCAAAAGTCATTTTCGTCCGTAATTATAGTGCAATATCACTTCGATCCCCAATTATCAAAATGGCAATTTACGTCTTAACTTTTGAAAGTTTTCAATGTACGCCTATCCGTCTAAATTAGGTTTTAAGTCAGACGAAAAAATATGCAAAAAGATTAAAATGCCCTTCCAATACAAAATTACTACAAATATTTTAAAAAATTATTAAAAATAAAAAATATATTTTTTTAAAAAAAAGTTAATGTTTTTAAATAAAACTATCTAAATTCTATTTCAGTAATTTTTCAATGTTTATTTATTTTAAAATTTTATCTTAGAGGAGTATTTTGGTCATTTTATATGTTTTTCCGTCTGACTTAACGAAAAGGAACTTATGGAGTCGAGATTAATTTTCTCCTACAGTTATGAGGCGATCTATGGCTTTTCCCCTTTTTAACTCTTCTTTTTGTACTTCATCCAGCATAATGCATAGGGAGTGCAGCGGCTGTATAGGAATCCATTAGCTTCTATCATTCTCTTTACGATTATATCAATATTTGGATTAAGTTGTTATAGTTGAAGAATGTTATTACTCTAGAATGTGGAGTCACAGATTTTTATGTACTATTATTACCAGGATGGGATTTAATAAACTCTGAACACTTTTTGGCCCTTCACATATAAAACGCAGAAATGCTTACTAAAATTGAAAGTAACGGGGAGAATCGTAAAAGAACAAACGAAAAAACATTTTCATTTTTCTTGTTGTAATGTGATACGGAGAAATGGACATTTCGTGGAAAACTTCATTGCTATAGCCTTTTATTCTCTTTCTTTTAGTCGAGTAAGTGGAAAACGGTTTTAACTTTATGTAATCCAAACCGCCCCTTCACACAAAAAGTTAATGTTTTAAAATAAAACTATCTAAATCTATTTCATTTTATCTTAGAGGAAATTTTGTCATTTTATGTTTTTCCGTCTGAACTTAATTATGGAGTCGAGATTAATTTTCTCCTATGTTATGAATCTATGGCTTTTCCCCTTTTTAATACTTCATCCAGCATAATGCATAGGGAGTGCAGCGGCTGTATAGGAATCCATTAGCTTCTAATTCTCTTTACGATTATATCAATATTTGGATTAAGTTGTTATAGTTGAAGAATGTTATTACTCTAGAATGTGGAGTCACAGATTTTTATGTACTATTATTACCAGGATGGGATTTAATAAACTCTGAACACTTTTTGGCCCTTCACATATAAAACGCAGAAATGCTTACTAAAATTGAAAGTAACGGGGAGAATCGTAAAAGAACAAACGAAAAAACATTTTCATTTTTCTTGTGCTCTCACATACGCGAAATCCACGTCAAAACTTCATTAAAATGGGAAATACGCTACTGTGCGCGTCCCTTTTTATTCTTTTTTTCTTTCTTCGAGTAAGGTAACTGAGAAAACTTTATGGACACCCGGATGAAAACTTCATTGGTCTTAGAGAAGCTTTCTCCCACGTTAGTTATGTTTGTTTAATAGTCTTTTTCCTAATCCAAACAAGATATTTTCACACAAAAAAATATTTCAATCCAAAAATATAAGAGAGAGTTAGAGTAGCGATGGAATCGGTGCTGGTTTGGTTGCCGATAACAGTAAAAGGTAACTGGCCAATTTTGGCCAAAATATAGAGAGAGAGAGAGGGGGAACGTCAGAAAGCTGAAGGAGTAGAGAGAGAGAGAGGAGGCGCGGGGCCAGCAGGGTAGAGAAAATGGGAGAGAGCCAGAGAGGCAAGAGAGGGCAGAGGAGGGCACATGGGGATGGGGTATTGGGAGAGAGGCGAGAGAAGGGTTAGAGTTAATAACCCTAACCCTAAAACGACTCCCTTAAAGAGAACGATGCTTTTTTTCCCTCTATAACAAATAAAACGACGTGTTGTTTTTATTATAAAAAAAATTGTAAACGGTGACCGCAGGTGTCAGAACCCGGAACTACCGGTTGGCGGTTCCTGGTGGCTAATGATGGTGATCGGCGGTGGTTTGCACAGCCCTAACTGAAATATTCTTTTTAAACAAATTTTTTTATAAAAATGTGTTCGGTGATCTTGGACTTTTTCATCTCAAAAGCTAACTTAAGAAATGAGAGACTTTTACCCGCGTTTGTCCCTCCGTAACCGATTTGGGACTAACCCAACAAAATTGAGGAGGAATGAATTTCAGGTAATGTGTTCAGCGTGAATGGAAATTACGTGTTCTTCTAATTGTACAAAAAAATTACGTGTTCTTTCTTAAGACATTCTAAGTGCTACGGCTATTTATTAAATCTCCAGGGAAACAATAATTATAATAAAGAAGAAGACTTGTATTTACAAGCACCAATTAATGGCCTTCAATCCATACGTTTTCGGCTAACTTTAATTGGTTTTGTAAAAACCTCAGAAATTGAAAGACCAGACAGGGAGTTTCTTGGCTCTCGTTGTTTTGCATGTTAACGCTTCACTCTCTTCTTCACTCTCACTTCAAGCCGTTCAATTCAATTCAATTCTCTGTCTCTGTTTCTGTTTCTGTAAGCTACTCTCTCTCTCACTGGCGCACATACACTGTCCTTTTCATACTGCAGGTGAACGCTAGGACTAATCCATGACAAAGAAGAGAGCATCATCGCCTATACGCCACCTGTTGAGGTTGTGCTCAAAGCTGATAATCTTTCTCTTTGTCCTAGTTTGTCTAGTGGCTTTTCCCAGGTTGCACTCGCAGTCCAAGCCCCAAACACCAGTTTTTACCTCTCAAAGTCGTCGTACATTACGTGATCATCATGTTCAGTTTGAGGGCCCTCCAAAGATTGCTTTCCTCTTCCTCGTCCGCCAAGACCTTCCTCTTGATTTTGTCTGGGATATCTTCTTCAAGGTTTCTATCGCCTAAACTTCAAATGTGCGTGATTAAACTCTAGTAGCAACAGGGAAAACGAAAATCTGCTTATGCATCTTTAGATAAATCGATATTAAAGAAACACCCTTATGGGTTGTGGTCAGAACTGCTACAAGAATATAAAACCAATCTAGAGACATACGACAGTAAGAATGTTTGTGTGTGTGTCTTTAGAGTTTCAGAATAAACCATTTACACAGACAGAGATGGTCTGATATGTTTGTTTTGATTTGGATTTTTGGAGCCCTTTTACAGGGTGGTGTTACGGCAAATTTCTCGATTTATGTTCATTCAGAGCCGGGTTTTGTGTTCAATGAGACGACAAGAAGTTCATCATTCTTTTATGGCCGACAGTTAAACAATAGCGTTCAGGTATTTCCTCTATCTAATTTGCTTTTTCCAACCAACAAGAACTTGCTCAGGTTTTGATCTGAATCTTGCTTTCCCTCAATTTGGTTGCCAATAAAATGAAATAGCAGAAAACAAGTTCAATAAAATGAAATAGCAGAAAACAAGTTTTTTGTCTTCTGCATTTTACTTGAGAAATTGATCGGCCTCAACTGAATTATTTTTTTCTCGCAAAAAAAAGTCCAGATTTTTTGTTCTGGCCTGAATTTTCTTCGAATCCACATGGTTCCAAAACCTACTCATGCTCAAATTGATTTGGATATTCATCTGGCAGGTTGTATGGGGAGAATTGACTATGATAGAAGCAGTGCCGTTGTCGCTAAAAAATGCTCTTAATGATCCAGCCAATGAGAGATTTGTTCTTCTCTCTGACAGGTTGAATCCAATTTTTCTAATTCCTGTGTGTTGGATGCTCCATTGCTAATGCTTCTGGTTTGTGGTTTGAGCTAAGCTCTTGATCTACTTTTTATAAACCGATTTGTCTATTTTTCCTAGTGAAACAAGGGACCAG
This sequence comes from Morella rubra, assembly GCA_003952965.2. Taxonomy (NCBI): domain Eukaryota; kingdom Viridiplantae; phylum Streptophyta; class Magnoliopsida; order Fagales; family Myricaceae; genus Morella; species Morella rubra. Next base: position 124,388 of record RXIC02000102.1, on the reverse strand, counting down.
CAAATAACATTTTTGTTTGTTGAGCATCTGCATTTTAATCTTATTATTCATTGATTGATTTGCAGCTGTATCCCTCTGCACAATTTCATTTACACCTACAACAGCTCGATGTCTTCTCAAAAGAGTTTTGTGGACAGGTAGTAGGAAGATATATTATGTAGCAGAGAAAAATTGCTCATATTTTCTCCTAACTCGTCATGCAAATTTGCAAGAAAGAGTAGTAAAGCTATAAATTTTGTGTAATCTGTGGGACCCTGTTACAGCTTTCTTGATGTTAAAGACAAGCGTTACCATCCCAAGATGTCACCAACTATACCAAAGGAGAAATGGAGAAAAGGATCCCAGGTTTTGTATCTTCCCTTTCCCTTTCCCTTTCGGTTTAGTTTTGTACTTTTTTTGTCACTTGTGACAGTAAATGCATAGGCATTGCAAAGAGCTGCAAATTTCTTAGTTTATTAGTTTTGACATTCAGTATCAATGTTGTGCCTAATAAATGCTACTTCATTTAAGCTGCTTGAGTTGATTCAACACTTGCTAAAATTTTTTTGGCAGCATTCTTTATGCCCAATCCTTTACCCAACTTGCCAGAAATCTCTTGGTTATATTGCTTTTCCTAGTTAAGTGATTTGTAAACCATTACACTGAGTTTTTGTGGATTTTAATCTCAGTGGATCACTTTGATTGGAAGACATGCAGAAATTGTCGCGGATGATGAAATCATTTTTCCTGTATTCAGGTAATTCTGCAAGGTATGCAGGAAAACTCCTTGATCGGCCTATTTCATATGGTTTTCAATCTTTACCAAAGAATTTCTCTAACACGGTCTATGCCTACTTTATCAGGAAATTTCTAACCCCAATTGGGGACAAATTACATTTTTATTGATTTCCTAACTTTTTCAGCGATGTGCAGCTATAGACTTAACCAAGAGAAGGCAACTTCTGCAACTTCTTGTAAGTGAATACTGTATTGCAGTTTTTCAGATGGAAAAAATGTGATGATTCTTCCTCTTGCCTTTTGGAAATGCATAGCACTAGAAATGCCCTTCATGTCTGCAAACAGGATTTTGATAGCGGATTTACATTCCCGTGGCTGAAACTTAAGCATCACAGCTGTATCTCGGATGAACATTACGTGCAAGCATTACTTGCAGTAAGCAATTCATTTTCTTGTGTGTATCCCTGGATTTACAGTTTCTTTTGCAATGTAGAGTAGACTTCTAGTACCAATCATTTCATTTCATCCAACAATGTTTGTTTTCTGTGTTCGTGTTGTACACAACAAGATGAGTGGGCTTGAAGAAGAACTTGAACGAAGGACATTGACCTACACCTCGTGGAATCACTCTGCCACGAGAAGGGACACAAGATCTTGGCACCCACGTTCGATTATGCAGATGCAGACCCTCAAAAAATCAGAGAAATAAAGGTTATTCTTTGTGCCATGTTCAGTTAAATTTCTAGACACCAAACCACAATCCCTTAAAAGACAAATATTCCAAGTAATTCTGAATCTGCACTCGAGCATAAAGTTCCGGAAACAACATTCCTTGCAGTGCTTCTTTGAGTCCAATTGCTTATTTGCGGCTTATGACATGCTTCACTTGCATAGATGTTAACCAGTTATGACTCCATGCTTGTAATAGTAATTTGTTTATTCTCGGAATAAGAGTTCCCAGTTCTCTGGTTGTTCTTGACCCGTTTTCTACCATTTTCTTGCAGGATATCAACCATGTCCATTATGAGTCTTCAAACCGAACTGAACGGTGCCAAATCAGTTCGAAACCTGCTCCATGCTACTTCTTTGCAAGAAAGTTCACTCGTAGGGCGGGCATACGCCTTTTAAATGCGGGATTGGCTGTTCTGATGGCATTCATGCATTGTGAAAACAGCCACACTTAAAAGGATGACCTCATTTACCTGGCAAAGAAAAAGTAACAAGGTACATTACTGCAGTTTTGTGGAGTAGCCACTGCAGTTTTGTGCAGTTTTTTTTTTGTGTAATCAAGACAATTTTATTGAGTGCATAGAGAATTACAGCTGAAAATTTACAATAGAAATGACCCAAATGACCAACAAGAAGTCTAGGGGCCAAAGCCTATAAAAGAGGATGCAAGGTCTTCGAAAGAGGGGAGACCCGCAGTAAAGGGGCCCGAAAGGCCCGTGACAAGTAACAAACACTACACAAAGCAATGGCCACTACAGCAAGAGGAAGGACGGACGTAGTGTCCATCCTGCTCCCTCAAAGCACTTCCTACGCAAACACTAGCTATAACAACTACACAGACACACACTATAGGTAAGCCCAAAAGGGCGGATAGCTGACAAAGGCAATGGACTAAAACGAGAAGGCACTGGCCAGAGCTTAACTGGAGAAGTTGGTGGCAGAGGCGGCGCGTGGTGGTGATCGGAGGAGGTCCACGGCCTAGAGGGGAGGACAAGAGCCGCAAAGGGCGGTCCTGGGAAGAGAGGCAAGTCACGGGAGGCGGAGGAGCAATATGCTTTGGCCAGAGTGCTCGACGCGTGAGATCCATGCGTACTGTGTGGGGCATATGAATCTACATGCGCCGGAAACACATCGCTATGTAGATCGAGGCCGTCGAAGCTTGTCGGAATCCACCGTCAGCCGCTCGTGTGCCACCTGCAAAAAAAAAAAAAACCAACCACAACCACTGGCCAGTAGAACCAGAGAGGAGGAGAGGGAGAAGGAAAAAAAGGGAAAGAAGGAGCTCCCACCTCCTCCAGGGAGGCGTTGGGTTCAGGGATGCATAGAGAGTTTAGAGAGAGTATTTGGACAAAAGTTGTTAATTTTAGAAGATTACCATATGTTAGTTAAAGCTGTTGTACAATGACAACAAACGCATAAAGATCTGTTGAAGTGTGAAAAATCCAGTTTAGTCCCAAACAACACTTAAATGGGTGAATATGTGTTTTCTCCTTTAATTAAAAACACTATGAAAATTTCAAAACAAGTTATAAAAATGTTTGGTCTAGATCTGAACAATAACAAAGTAAATCAACAAAATAAATAGCAAAAACTAAATCAAACTCCAACCGCACAAAGAGACAAGATTTTGTTTATGAAGTGGAAAACTTTTGAAACATCCTTTAAAAGAAAAACCATTTTGGGCTATAAGCAATTCAACACCACCTAAAATCCACTAAGAAGAGAAATCGTACTGATAATGATTCAGACACTGCAAACCCCTTTGTTGACTTTAATAACTCCAATGTGATTATTCGAAAAACCTACCCAAACCTGCATCGTACAAAAAACAATCTCAATCTTTTGAGACTCTTTTATGAACGCTTTACGTATGAACTCGTTCTTCAATACCAAACTCCTCCAGCACTCTGAAGACTTCGACAATGAAAGTTGGTTTCAAGGTGATTGGATGAGAGAAATTTCTAGCAATTTAGATTTGAAATATGAGGTATTTTTCTCTCTCAAATTGAGACTTAATGAAAACAATAATACGACCACCTTAGGGTTAGATTCCCTTCACCCAAGGTATATATATGAATCCATGCGTTTGAGTCCAATCAGGATTCTGAAACGATAAGAAATTTGAAATTTTATCTCAATTCACTCGAGCAAAAGTCGAGCGACTATCAAGTGAACTTCTTCATAATGAATTCGCTCGAGCCAGGCAACAAGCTTAAGGCAGGCGTACTTTCTCAGTGCTGATTCTTCAAATTTGCTCAAGCATGAGGTCGAGCTATACGCCAGCTAAACATCTCTGTAAAAAGTTGCATCATTTGCTCGTGCTAGCTAGAGCAAGTCTGGCTAGTGAAATCTCTCTGTGAAAATTCTCATCATTAGCTCGAGACAAATAGCCCACGTCTGGCTAGTGAAACCTCTCTATGATCTTCGTACATGGTTTTCTTGAGCATAGATTAGGTGGACTCCATAGAATTTTCATAGCTTGAGTCCTCTAAGGAGATCAACCGCTTGTCTTCTTACACACTTACTTCAAGTCACATGGAGACACAATTACAGCTCAGTTTGGATGACACCGAATAAGCCGGTACAAATAGACACCGACAAAGTGACTATTAAAAAGCGGGGGTTGGATGATGACTGGATGTAAGGGTGCTCATTTTCACTGGCGATGACGGTTTTAACGCTAAAACCGCCACCGCTACCGGTACCGTACCGGCAAAGGCGATTATTGTGCCTTAGCGGTACGGTGACGGTGTCAAATATGTGATTCCGTCAATTTGCGGTGACGGTGACGGTTTTCGCCAAACTGTCACCTACACTACCGTTAACCCCCCTAGTTGAGACTTAAGATGATTATTGATTATGTGACATACTTTTGTTGGGCTTTTGTTGGAATATTTTAGTTGGTTTATGTCACATTGTTGGACACTTTTATTGGACTTTAGTCTTTTATGTTTGAATATGATATTATGTTGGACTTTTGGACAGCTTATTATATTTGTTATGATTATTAATGATTATGATATTATGTTTGAATAGTTATGATATTTTTCCATTTGATATGATTATTGATTATGATATTATGTTGAAAATTTAAACAGGTTATGATATTTGAATGATTATATTTGTTGCTTATATATAGGCATCAAATGGTCTTAATGGTAAAAAAAAAAAAAAAAAAAAAAAAAAAAATAGCCAAAACAAAATGAAAAGCAAAAAAAACCTTTTTTTTGCCCAACGGTTATACGGTTTAAGCGGTTATGTATAACCGTTACCGTTAATACCGTCACCGGCAAGAGCGTTATTGTGCTTTAGCGGTGCATTGGCAGTGTCAATTATGTAATTCCGTCAATTGACGGATGACGGTTTTCACCAAATCGTCACCTACACTACCGTTAACCACTTCTAACTGAATGGACCCTGTAGCGGCCCCAAAATGGAATGGATGGAGTTTCTGCTAAAAATTAGCATTTTTTCTTGTTTACAAGATACTCAAAATGGGAATTCACAAAAATTTTCCGTACATGAAAACAAAGATCTAGGAATCTCCAACCAACAATTGTTCCATAGTTTCACATAAAATTTTGTTCACCTTGTTTATCGATAATCATAGTGTCATTGCAAGGTGGATTCAGACTTGAGTGAACATATTCTAGACCAGAGGGCTTGAGAAAATTTGAAGAATAAAAAGAAATTGTGAATAACTAAGACATTAAATAGATGACGATATTACTTGACTGCTTCGTCGAATCATAACAAAACAAATATAAATTGAAAAAGGGTTTTTGAAACCTTGTCAATTTCAAACATCTTGATATTTTTAAAAGCATCTCTTTATATATTTCGAAAAAGTAGGAGTAAGGTATTTGACCACTCTCTTTTATGTAATTTGTTCTTAGATTGTCGTGGTATCATTGTGAGGTGGATTCAGACTTAGTGAACATATTCTGGACCTAGAGGGCTTGAGAAAAACGAAGAATAAAGAGAAATTATGAGTAACTAAGAGGCGATATTACTTGATTGCTTCATTGAATCATAACAAAACAAATATAAATTGAAAAAAGACTGTTGAAAGCTTTGCAATATCAAGCACCTTATAACGATGGTATCTTTAAAAGTGTCTTTTTGCCTAGTATTACATGACATTTGGTAAATTAAAATTTTAATTCTTAAAATTTTATCATTATTACAATTCTTTATTTTTCTTCACTTTTTTATAAATTTTTTTACTTTTTCACCAATTTTTTATTTTCTCTCGTTACCTTTTTTTTTATTCTAAGATTTTGTTCCCAATGCCATATTGGTGTAGACGATCTTTCTAAAAAAGTAGGAATAAGGTGTTCTCTCACACTCTCTTCCGTCGTTTGTGGCAGAAATACTTTTGAATCTTTTGATCCGTTTAGGAACTACGTGGTCTCTTCGCCTATATGTAGTTTTGTACGAGGTTTTTATAGCTATTTGGATTTAGCCTTCAAGGCCAATATATGTATGGGGATTTGGGTCTTTGATGTTGTTTTAATAGATTTTATGACTTTTTTTTTATTCTAAGCTAATATATTTTATGACTTGGTTGCTTGAGATCGGCCGTTGCTACTCGGCACCTATATAGAAATGAAATTCACAGTTACCTACAGAAAAAGAAAAAAAAAAAGAAGCTTTTCAAACACAAAACGGGATGTCGTTAGTGTGTCGTTCACCTTCTTCCAATTTCAAAACCTAAACTGGAGGGAAAGTGATACATCACGTCCATTTCTTTCACTCTGACGCCCAAACCCAACGAAGGAGAAAAGCACGTATCGCTCCTCCTTCGCGAAAGAACAATCCCAAAGACATCAAGTACGTTCAAAACGTTGGATTTCTCGTAGAGTTGCTTCAGCCACAATGGCGGAAGCCCTAAGCCCAAACCCGAAGCAGAGGCTCCTCCTCCCCACGGCCCCAAGGATCCAATCTCCGACCAGCCCCTTTTTCCTGGGCTCCAACAACGACCAGCTCGAGCGTGCTCAGGCCCGCGCCGCTCGAGCTGCTAAGGTCCGCCGCAAGTCCGTAGTTGCGCCGCGGTTCGGTGACGGTGATCCTGATCTCGATCCCTGCCTCGGCAAGCAACAGATCCTCGATCTCTTCCGCAATTGCATCAAACTCGCCAGCGAAAATGTCCGTACAATCTATTCGTATCTCTCTTTCTCTCGAACTATATTCCTTGCTGATTTTGCATCAAATGTTAAATTTAGTGGAAAATAACCGCTGAGAGAGCGAAAGAAACAACTGAAACACAAGAATGTTTTCCCTCGAAGATGGTCAAATACTAGTATACAATCTATATTTCGCTTGCGCATATTTTTTTTTTTTTTTTTTTTTTTGCTTAGGTATCTTCTTTATTTTTAACTTTGTGAATTTCTTGGTTTGCAGAAAATCAATCAAAAGAACACGTGGGAGCTGAATTTGATAGATCATTTAACAGAGATTATAAAGGTCGAGGAAGAAGACGATGCGGAGACGAATTTTCAACAGGTACTGTGTTTTTTTTTTCTTGGCTTAAAGCACTTTACTTGTTTGTGGATAACATGGTAGAAAATGCGGGTCTCTCTGGCAGCTGATTTTCGTGGAAAATAGTTCTCGACGAAAATAATATTTGGATGCTGAGATAAATAGTGGAATAACAATTGGACCACGTTTCCTCTACAAAACAAGGTTTTGGATTAGATTGAGGGTGGGGAACCAAGATTTGCAATTAAATTTGGCGAGACATTGTCTTTCAACATGATGTGTTGTTCTAACCTTAGTAGGAATTTTTATAGGTAACATTTTAGAGGTAAGATCGTTCTTTATCTTAAAGAGTAGATTAGTGTTCCATATATGTGGTCATATGTACCTAAAGGTACATTAAGTGATTTGCAATTGATTGTTAAATTCTGCATAAAGATTTACGCTTTGGGCCGTATTGTCTTAAGTTTGTTCATTTGGTCTGGTATGGATGCAGCTAACATCGGCTAATCATGTCTCTGATTTGAATGGTCAATGGAAACCACCTTATTGCCCTTAACTGGGTGTCCAATGCACGATTCTTGCAGATATATGTATGATGTATACAATTCATTGGTAGAATCAACTTCTGTTGTTGACTGTAAAACGGTTGCTACGTAACATTGCAGAAATCCTGTTGCAAATGTTACATACTGCGAGTGGTAATTATTTCTCATTGTGTAGGCAAGTTGCACTCTTGAAGCTGGAGTTAAGATTTACTCTCTCAGGGTAGATTCAGTGCATTCAGAGGCTTATAAGGTGCTTGGTGGAATGAACAGAGCAGGTCAAGAAAATGAGCAAGGTTAGGTTAATTAGCCTCAGAAATTGCTTTGGCTTCTTCCTTTTGTGTGTGTTTCTTTCTTTTGGGGGTTAATTTAAAATATTGAAAATGGAATTTTAAACAGTTTAGTCTATTGACACTTGGGGGTTGCTAGAGATGTAAAGGGATATTCAAAGTGAGGTATCCTGACCTTCACACTGTTACCAATTATGTGAGTAAGAGAAAACCATATTGTTGGCCTTTTAAATGGACAAGTGCTTACTCACGAGTAAGTCTTGTCTTCAAACGTGTGTGCTGGACAGTAAGGTTAATTACTCATATGCGTTACGGTAATCTCTTTTTCTCGCTGTTTTGCAGCACCTGCTCACTTTTGAATTTATGCCCATTAAATTCTGTTTGTCTTTTGTTTCTGTGTTGATATCAGATGCAACCTTGGAGGACAATAATGTTGAAACTGGACAAGAGGAAGGTCATTCCAAAAAAGAGATGGATAGAAAGGTTCATAGTTTTTTATCTGTATAGTGGAGTAATTGATGAAGATATATATTAACGGAAGTTAACACATGTAACACATGCAGTTTTCCCCTTTATCAACACTTGAATCATCTTTCGAGGCTCTTAATGTGAAGAAGTTTGATGGTGATCACATATCTTTTGCTGTCTGATACTACTATGGGATCCAAGTTTGAGGCTATAATTGAACTGCATGTGTTTTTGCAGTTGCATTTGCAGTGGATCCACTTTATCATCAGACATCTGCCCAATTTGATGAAGGTGGAGCCAAGGGTCTTTTAATGAATAATCTTGGAGTGTATGGTGGATGTAGGCTGCTTTTTGATTCACAGGAAATCCCTGGGAAGTGCCTGTTATGTCAAAATCAGCAAGATAAATCTGAAACGATTGATCTTTCTTTTGCTGGAGGTGTGTAAATCATTGTAATATGTGGAGTTCCTGATCTTTCCTTTGTCATAAGAGAAATTCCAGTTACACTGACACTCATATCCTGTACTTCGCACAGAATATATAGAAGAGATGGTGTTGAACATGCGCGTAAAGGATGAAATTTCTCCAACCCTGAGAGATGTAGTCAATAAATTTGATGAAGGTAATAAAAGGCCGTCAGATTTGTACTCTTCTGACCAGAAATCAGCAGAAAAAGCCGATGCAGCTTATGAGAAAGAAGCTGATTTTGATGATGATGCATTTGAGAACTGTGGGACCTGGAATTATGATCATGATGACCAAAAAAGTGTGGTTGATGAGGGCCACATGTGTGCAGATTCAAGTTATCCAAGTTATCCTGAGGTTTTTGCGAAAAGAACCCCATACAATTAATTTTTGTTCTTTCATAGATCTTTTTCTTTGGTTTCTCTCCTTATTATTTATGAGAATACAGCAAAATGTGATTTGACCATATCTTGTTGCATTTTGCAGGAAAATGAACCTCTTTCTTTCCACGAACCTGATATTGATGATAAAGTTGAGAAACTTGATGGTTATCTGTTCTTAAACCTGGGCTTCACCAAACAAAATGCTTGGGCAGGTCCTGATCATTGGAAGTATAGGAAAACTAAAGGTAGGGTTCAGGGAGTACTTCTAGTTTATATGAAAAATTGGTTTATTCCTTTTGGTGGCTTTTTCTTTACGGTATTGTTATGTGGGATCTGTTCTGAAGGTTCAGAGGAGGATCCGACTACAAAAAATGCATCACCAGTAACAACCAAGCAACCAAGAAATAAGAAACAAACAGTGGTTGATATTGATTTTACAAAAGCCTTAGATGAAGATGTGTCTGATGTCTTTGCTCCTCCAAAAAATCCCAAGTCCTTACTGTTGCCTACAAATAGGGCACCTTGTAATACAAAACTTCCCGAAGATTGTCATTATCAACCAGAAGATCTTGTCAAGTTGTTTCTTCTCCCTAATGTAAAGGTAATGCTTGTTGCTAATCACAGAATATGGTATGTGTTGTAATGGTATGTTTTCATTTTCTTTTAACATGTTCAAAGCTTTACTTGGTTGCAGTGCCTCCGGGTGAGGGGAAGAAAATGTTCAGGTAAAATTTCTCGGGGCTTGATCCATGAATTGTTATGTCTAATGTTTATTTTGCCTTCTAGTCCCTGTTGTTTCCCTTCAATATAAAAATTACCCAGGTGATGTCTAGAGTAACTATTATAGAGGGCATCATTAAGATTTATATATTTTCAGATGATTCAAGGCAACAATCAGATGATTATGGATCGCTGCCCTCCTGGGATGATGCAAGTGGTTTTGGGGGCCAATATGACGATGAAAGTGTCCACAGTGATATAGAGGCCTCCAGCACACTTGTTTCTCAACCTCGCCAGGTAGGTTTTCACCCCAACGCAGCATACTTCTGTTTTAGCAAATAAATTTGCATTCGAGTCTTGACCTTTCAGTTAGGAATTCCCATGGATTGGAATCACGGTGGTTTTACAACCTTGATATCTGCATTTTTGTTTAGGTTCAAAATAGAAGTATGCCTTGTATCGTTAGCCTTTCCTTCAAAACAACATACAAATTTGCTGTTGTATAATCCAGATTATTAGGTGGCATAGAACAAGCATGTGATTAGAATATTGCAGTTTGAAGTTATGCCTTGCTTCCTTTATCTAAACAATACAGGTCAATAAAATGGAAGTCCAGTATGACAAAACTTCTAAGCAAGTTGACGTCCAAGCACTGAAAGAAACCCTTTGGGACCATATACAAGAATCTCCTTCGTCTCCTCAGGTATAGAAATATTTTCACCATTTTGCAAATTACAGGTATCCTTATTGCATATAGAATGTTCAGGTAAAATCTTTCAAGCATCAATCTGGGTAGGAATCGTACACAACAATTCACTTAGAGGATGCCTTGTTGGTGAAGTAGAGGCATGATACAAAAAAAATCGTGCTACTTTGATCTATGTGCTAATTGTATTTAAGTTGAAAACAAGAGAAGAACACCAAAAGGAATACAGAAGGCATCAGAAGATTGAAATATTAATAGATGAAGCTTGAGAGGTAGAAAGGCAATTGAAAGAGAATCTGATGTAGTCCATTTGGCATCCTCCACAAGCCCCTTTGTTTGAACTGACAAAGGTTTACCTTAGCTATTTCGTGAAATATTTCCTTGTAGAGAAGATGCTTTGTTTTTTTCTGATGCAGAATTGCATATGTTTGCCTTTCCTTATTATCCATGTGCTAATCCACGAGCACTCTTCCTATTTTCGTTTGTTTAGGCGAACATACTATCTAAACCATTCCATTACAACTTCACCTGAGGTATATATTTGGCTTTAGCTATATAAAGACAGGAGTAGCTATTCTCACTTTTCTCATACAATATGCAAAAATCTCTATTTGCTTGGCAGAAACCAATTTACTTTTGGCTGAAGGATTAATGTAATAACTGATTTAAGGAAAAAAAGGGTAGAAACCTGAAAACAACCAACATGCCTTTTACTGATTGTGTCGAGTTTATTACTCTTTGAGGTTGCGGTCAAAACATCTTTTTTCTTATGTCATATACCAGTAAATATATTACACACTGTTATCTTTCTTTCTTGTTTCTCAGAGTGCTTTGCATCTGCATTTTTCAGTTTATTTAAGATGGCATTTTTGTGTTGTTCACATAAGATTAGTAGTTAATCTGTGTATGTTTTGCGTAAGTTCTTAATCGGTGTATATATTGGTCTTGGATAGGGTCAGGAGGAAGCGATATCATTCAGGGAAATCTTGGCCAGCTTTCCTAATGACTGCAGAGCTGCTGGAAGTATTAATGATATCTCCCCCCATTTGTGTTTTATATGCCTATTACATTTAGCTAATGAGCATGGGTTGAGCATTCAGGGCTGCACAAACTTGGATGATCTCAGTATATGCTTTCCTCTTAATGAAATGCGCAGAAGTGAGATGATCTAGAGCGTTGTCTCATCCTAGGTATATTGAATTCTGCTGTGAAAATTTGTGGTACTTTAACCACAACTTCTATATATCTATTGTTTTTAGCTGATCAGCAAGGGTTTAAGCATTCATGGTTTCACCAACATAGATGGTCTGTGTACCTTCCCCTTATATGCAAATAAGTGGGATGGTCTATAGCTTAACTTTACCATATATGTTCTTGCACTATACTACGAAAAATGTGTAGGACTCTGAACTGATTGATCCATGTACTTATCTTCCCATGTCCACAGCTTCTGAATCTATGAAGAAATGTACAGGGGTTTATCTGTGTTGCTTTCTAATGTGGTATTTGAGTGTTAAAATTTTGAAATTTACGATTTAGTGAAAAAAGTGAAGATAGTTTATAAAAGTTGGTGAAAAGATAGAATATTTGAATGAATATTATAATGAAAAAAAATAATTTGATGAAGAAAAATATTATTTTATAATTTTTTTAACCAGGTCCAAAATTTTGACACTCAACACCATGATAACATGTCGCAATAGAAAGTAAAAGAAGAAAAGGCATGACCAGAAGAATTGTGTGAATCAAGTGAATTTATTCAGTCGAGGCATTCTTGATTGAGAAAAACTGATTCCATTCTTTCCAAGTTGTATTCGTCGACTGGACACTTCTAAGTTGTTCATAAATATCGAGTCTTTTGTGAAATCAACATCATCTACACCTCTTTGGTAAGTAACTATAATTTTTTTAAAATGCTAAAAGGTCGTGACAGCAAACGGTAAAAGGACCACCAATAATGCAACTGGAAGTGGATAGATCAGTATTCGATGCAGATACTGACATGACACAGGTTATTTCTAATAGCTGCGTGGAATACAATGCTTGAACCTGCATTCTTTCTTCACTTCGCTTTGAGACGGTCTCTTAGTGCATATGACAGCAGACGTACTCGAAGAGACTGCTTGAAAGTTGAGCCAAAACCTTGTGCCACAATTATCGCCTAAAAGTGTGGTGCGCATGAATTGGAGCAGTTGGTTGTTGCCTTCTCTGCGACAGGCCTTCCTGGCATGTGGCCTGTTAGCTTTGTTGTTTACTGCCTTTTAGTTTTGCGACCATGTGGGTTTAGCTCACCCCCGCCCCCACGAACATCACGCGGTTTCAACTTTCAAGTATGCCATCAGTCTTCTTTATTTTTTTTTTTTGTGGTTAAAAAGATTATTTGTGGTCTTCAACCGTGAATTGAAATCTCTTTGGTGGGCTTGATGTATGGCGGTGTGACAGGCAAGGCAAAAATATAATTTAAAGAACCATAATAATCACATGCTGGGATAACAATGTGTTACACCCATAATGAATGAGTTGTGGTGGAAGAACGTCGTCTAAAATTGCCTCTCTTTTCCCCCCGTATATATATATATATATATATATATATATTTTACTTTAAACACAACTGGCTTTTACTTAGAAATGTAATATAACCAATGAAGCCAACGCATGGACTAGTTGAGGTTGACATCCCCCCAGCAAATAGGTTAGAGGAACCGAATAATATTTGAAAAAAAAAAAACAGCTTACCTAACAATCAAAAGCTTTTAACTAGGGTGCTTAAAAAAAAAAACATTAACTAGGGTGACAGGGACAGGTTAGACACCAATGTTGTTGCTTTCCGTCGATGGATAGACACTAACTCTGTGGCCCGTAGTGTTTCCATTAAATATCTCCAAGACATCTCGTGACATTTTGTCATTCTCTATTTTGCTTTTGGATCAAGTCAAACCCTCGGTTTTTTACTATCAGACTAACCATATTTCACCGGGGATACCATAAAAAAATTGTAAGATTTTTAAGATTTTGATTATAAATATTTATTTAGATTGAAGTTTTATAAATTTTTGTGTAAAATAAATAAGAATTTTAAAAAAATATTTAATTTTTATTAGAGACTATAAAATAGTGTAGAGAGATATAATCTACTGTAATTGTTTAATAAAAAATTAAAATTAAATGAAATAAATATAAAGAGAAAAAATTTATTAGAATTTATATAAAAAATTATATAAATATATTAGTATATAAATTTTTAAAATTTTAAATATTTATTTTATAAATTTTATTAAATATATTTATATTCCATTATACTTTTCCATACCAACGTTTCCAATACAATTGTCACCAATCACGAATCTGTGAGAGACGCGTGAATCATAACAAAAACCCCGAATGAGTGTTAAGCATTTTCCGAACACTTGGAAACACGTGTTTGTGCAAGGCGGGGGCCACAAATATTTCTTCCGGATACGTGAATCACAGCTTAATCCCAATCACACCGAAAGTAGGGTGACATGAAATCGATGAGTTGGGTTGGTCAATAGCGTCACTGTGACCCGTGTGTGAGGAGAGAGACTCCATACATTCATTTTGTTTTTTTTTTGAGAGTGCTTCGTTGGAAATCTTCTCATTTGAAAACCTCATCACGTTCTTCGTTTTAAACTATAAGAGGATAATATTAAAAAGGAAAAAAAAATATTTTTCACCTATAATTACTATATATTTTACACTTTGCATAATAAATTATAAGTTTTAACACATTACACCCTTTAACTATTAATTTTAAACATTTTGTACTCTCTATTAATTTTTTAGACTAAAATAATGATAATGCTCTTGACATACTTTTTATATATTGAAAATATTGTTGTCTATTTATTAAGTTCTCAAGAGTATTATTATTAAGACGGAAGGTACAAAATATTTAAGATTGGTAGTTTAAAAGTACAATTTGTCAAATTAAATAATTATGATGTATACAAAGTATTTAACACAGTTGGAGGGTACAGTAGATCAAAACTAATAATTTATGATACAATGTGTCAAAGACTTGGTAGTTGATGGGTGAAAATATATTTATTCTCTACAAAAAAAAACCAAATAAATGATCAATAATAAATAAGAGGAGCTTAATTTGTATTTTTTATTTTTTTTTATCATACTATAAATACACTTTACACTCTTTTAATTATAAGATTCTTGATAATTTAGACTCTAACTTGTTATTTTTATATTGCAGAAACTTTGGCTAAAATAGTAATTTTAAACATAAAAATCTAATTTCTTAAAATTTTAAAAAATATATATTTAAAATTTTAATCATTCCATCAATAGCAAAAGAAAGCGAAAGCAGAGGACTAATTGTATATTTTTATTATCATAAGAATTAATTAGATTTTCACTTATATCACACGAATTTATATTTATTCCTTTTTATTATTATTTAACATTTGATCCTCTTTTAACTTCTTATACACGGGGTTTAGCGTCACCGTGTCATGCAACGCACCATTTCCTTCGAGAGTTCGTCTGATGTCAGAACCGATTTTGGAAAGAGGGATGAATCACCGTGTCAGAACCGATTTTCGAAAAACTTGTGAACACTGTTTGCCCAAACCGAAAACATATGACAGCAATAGCATTCGCAAAGTTAAGCAGATTTCACGAATCAGATGCGATAGCATCTCCTGTCTTTACTTACATGTCACTGCTTTCGTATCACGTATTGCACGTGATTATTGTCCATTTGCGAAGATATTTATGTCCCCTCCCAAAAACAGTGTTTGGCAGGGAGGAGAAAAGAATCGAAAACACAAACGAAATCAGGGCATGCTAAAATTTTGATTTGCAAATAATATTAATTCAAAATTTTGATCTAATAAAATAATTTTAAAATAATCTATCTCTTTTTTATAAAATTATTTTTTTCATTGTAATAAACAAAAAAAAAATTACTTAAATCATTTCTTTTTTCAAATTTTCACCAATTTTCACAATTTTATTTTTTCACTACTTTTTCTAAAAATTTAAAAACTCTAACACCCATCAATTTTTACAACATTCCCGAAATTGTTATGTTTGCAAATATGGCCTTAATCGACTTAGGTCAAACATCACAAATTTTTGGAAAATTTTAGTATGGGTGTGAAAATTAAGTCCATCGCTGTTGAAACTCTTTTTCACAAATTTTATCAATTCTTCATAAATTTTAACATTTTTTTCAAATTTTTTACAAATTTCAACTACTGTTTATAAAAAAGTGTGGTGAAAAATAATTGGATAATTTTTTTTTTTCTATTTATTTGAATGAATACAGATGTTTTTAGAATTTGTTTAAATAAATAAAAAAAACAGAGAGAAAGGAAACTGCGGTGGCCCGTTATTGGGTGTCAAAATCGAGACGCTAATGACCAGAGGCGCGAAGCCAAGGGCCCCAGCTAGGTTGCTTCCCTTCAAATTTGGAAGAAAAAAATATTTTGTTCTACGTTTTTTAAAAAAAAAAAAAATTATTAGCGATGGCCCCCAAAGAGCTGAGAGCTGAGAGCTCTGCAGTTTTTTAATTATTGAGGAGCTGTGAACCGTCTGTTTTCTGTTTTCTTTTTTTCTTTTGCCTTCACTAGGTATGTATGATTCCTTTTGCCCCCTGTCAACACAACACCGACTGGACACCATTCAACGTTTACCAATTTATTTATTTGTTTATCTCGGGCATCTTAATCTTTATCATGTTGAAACAAGAATGATCCGTCTTAAAATTCTTTTATGCGAACTTATATCCACATTAACTCTTTTAGTTATGTAGTATTTATAAATTAAAATTTTAGAAATTTTTTGAGTAAATTTTTTTTAATAAAAAGAGATAATTTGACTCATTTATTTTTCTTGTAAGTAGTAATTGTAAATTAATTTTTTTTAAATTATCTGAAATTAATTCTATATATTTTTTGTAATAAAAAAAATAATTTGATGGAAGAGAAATATTATTTTTTTAACAAAATTTTGACTTATGTGCAAAGACTATCTCAAATATCTTCATGTTATTTAGCTTTCTTTTTTAGGAAAAAATATATTTGTACTTTGTACTTCTATCAAATTTAAGATATTATACTTACAAATTATTCACCCCTAACGTATTTCTATTTCTTCCGTCAAATTAAACAAGAAATTGACTTTAGAAAAAAATAAAATAATGATTATCCATTAAATGTAATTTACAATTTTAACTTTTTAATACTATGATCATCATTTTATTTATTTTTAAAAAAAGTTATTTTGTTGTTTAATTTGATAAAAAAAATAAATAATATATATAATGTGTTAGAGATCGATCGCCGGTAAATCTAACGTATCAAACGTAATAATTTAAATCGTAAAATATAATATTTATAATAATTATAATCTGTGGCTGGGAAAAATCGTACTTTCCCTTCTCGGTTTGCTAACCAATCCCCATCCACAGTACAACATGTGCTGGTTTACTTTTCTTTCTTCTTTTTAGCGTGATAAATATGCAAAATTGCAAAGTGCCTCCCTCCATCGCCGTAAGGAGGAGAAGATTCATTTCCAGTCGCTCACTTAAATGCAATAGAGAAGAGGCACCCAACCAACAACATCTTAACAACCATGTCTCTGACGATGAGCAGCAGAATGAGCATATCTCCCGGCGTGCCATCAGCGCAAGATGAGTCGCCGCTACCTTCCTCTCCACCTCCGACAACCCTACCACTGCGGACAATCCCCGGCAGCTATGGCTGGCCACTATTAGGCCCCATATCCGACCGCCTCGACTACTTCTGGTTCCAAGGCCCCGAGAAGTTCTTCAGGAAGAGAATAGAGAAGTACAAGAGCACGGTTTTCCGCACCAACGTCCCTCCCTCCTTCCCTTTCTTCAGAAATGTTAACCCTAACGTCGTTGCCGTCCTCGACACCAAGTCTTTCGCACACCTCTTTGACATGGAGATCGTGGAGAAGCGGAACGTTCTCGTTGGAGATTTCGTGCCCAGCGTGAAGTTCACCGGGGATGTCAGGGTCTGTGCTTACCTTGACACTTCTGAACCAGAACACTCTAAGGTATTATCCAGTACATTAATTTTGTAGGATACATCGCAATTTTTGTTCAGTGAATATTTTGCATTTCCTTCTTCATCTTCTCCTATTTAATTTTGTTTGTTTTCCTCTGGTATCGGTTAATTTCGTACAACTCATTGATGTACGGACTATTAGGGCTTAGATATTACCCTAGACTTAGAGGTAGGTGTTTCTGGGGAAGTCATTTTCCTGAGAGTTCTGAAAATGGTCCTCTTGCAGCGTGGCAAACTCAAATTGAATTTTCCAGATCTATCTCTTCCGTTTCATGCTTAGGCCTCGTGTGATCAGATTGGGAAAAGATTCTCTTTTCAGAGAAATTATTCTAAGTTCTTATAATTAAGAATCAAGCATGATTTAATAACAAAAATAAAAATAATTAGAATTTGATCATAGTTTGTTTAACGAGATGAGATGAAGTTGGTTTGATTGGATGGCTCAATTATTATTATTATTATTATTAAATGACGTGACCCATTATTGAACTGTTAAATTTATATATTTAAATTAGTGTTTATAAGAGTTTAGAATTTAGTGTCTTGTAACAGAAACCTTTTTCCTCACCCAATCCAAATTATGAAATGGGGACCATCGAAATTATAGGGCGTGGTCCCCTGGTCCTATAGTTGCAACTCATGAAACATGAAAGGAATAGCTTAAAATCTAGGTAGATATGGGTGAATTTTGATCAGTTTGTGGTCACGAAGAGTCACTAGTCACCATCATGAACACCTTAGACATGAAGCTATCTCAGACCTCTCTCTCCCATATCTAGTATAGTGTTTAGGTGTAAAATTTTAATAAAATTTTGTGTTGGTGGTAAAAGAGATAGTATTAAAATTGGTGAAAAAATAAAATTTTGATATATATTTGTAAAAATAAAATTTTGTTAAAATTTTTTGATAGACAGACGCTGGGTAGATTTTAACCCCTCTCCCTCTCCCTCTCTTCTCTCTTCTGAGCAGAAGGGCCTTCACCATTCAAACGTCCCACCTCCTTTTATGGGGTGTTTGTTTGTCAAAATTTTAGAGTCCCTTTATTGAGATTTATTGGGATTTGTGAAAGGTGAAGTGTATACCATGCTGGGAAAACAAACGGTTCAAACTTTTGTGGAACTACGCCGATTTGGTTCTAAAAGAATATCACCGTAAAATGTCTTATCAGTATTTTTAGTGCAGAACGTGTGCAAACTACTGTGCCCATTGGATAATGATCAAAGAACACAATAAAATTCTTAATTAACAGAAGTTTTAGCAGCAATGCATGTCCGTTAGAATCCGAGGCACACACAAGAGATAAAAATCAAAAGAGAAAGAAGAAAACAAATTAAGACAAAATAATTTAACGTAGTCAAGATTAATGTCTATTCTTCTCCCCTAGAATAAAAAAGAAAATATAAGGAACTCTCTAGGAAATCTCTCCAACTCACGCACGCTCTAGGAAGAGACTATCCAATCAAAATAGGAGACAAACAAATCTTAATTTCCAATTTTACTAGGAAACAAACAAGCCTTTGTTCTCAATTCTACTAAGAAGCAAACTAACAATATCACTATATCTATACAGTGACACTGCTTCTAAGTTCTAACATCAGTTTTTACAATTTTTTATTTTTTTATGCAGTTAGCCTGTATAATTTGAGTTTAACGTGGATGTTATCAATTTATATTTCGTTATTATACATCAAAATGCTAGAAAAATTATAATAAGGAAAACTGTAGTGTGCTTCACAGCCGTTGAAAGTCATACCTATCTGTACCCATACCTAACCTAAACTAGCATGCACGAAACGTGATGGGTCCTAATAATTAGCAGTGCTAGTGTACAACCCATACCTATCCTGAAAGTCACCATGTGAGAGGGGATGTACGGGAAAGAAACGAAAAGAAAAATAGGAGGATTTTAACACTTTACACTCACATATAATATTTTTTGTGACATTATACATATAAATTATTAATTTTAGAAATTTTGTATTATCTGTTAAAATTATCTGTCAATTTTTGATAAAAAATTATTTTTTAATATGTAAAATGATAAATTTGTCCTTATAATGTTTTTTTTTTTGACAGTAACAATTTGATGAAAGTAAAATTGTAAATTTAGAGTCCAAAAAAATTAATTTCTTGTCAAAATTGACCGAAAAGTTTTTAACTATAATGTATTGAAATCAATGTTTAGTGAGTGCATATAATAAAAACAAATAATAGATATTTATTATGCATTGAAAGTTTTCTTGACCATGTAAGAATATTTCGGGAAAACATGATATTTGTTGCACCATGTTCCATGACCATCTTGCCGCTTCATAATCTCAAGTCTTACCCGCCAGAACAAACTGTCACTAACGACCTTCACCACTTGTCTCCACGTAATCAGCTCAAGAACTTTGCCATGGACATCCTGAAACGAAGCTCCAAAACCTGGGTCAGCGAAGTCTTGGGTAACTTGGACACCATGTGGGATACCATCGAGTCCAACATTTCCAAGTCCGGCTCCGCCAGCTACATCGTCCCTCTCCAAAAGTTCATCTTCAAGTTCCTCACCAAAAGCCTGGTTGGAGCCGACCCGTCGAGCTCACCCGATATCGCCGAGTCCGGTTATATTATGCTTGACCGCTGGCTGGCCCTCCAGCTCCTCCCTACAGTCAAAATCGGCATCCTTCAGCCTCTGGAGGAGATCTTCCTCCACTCTTGGGCATATCCATTTCTCCTTGTTAGCGGAGACTACAGAAAGCTCTACGAATTCGTACGAAAAGAAGGTAATGTTAGCCTAGCTGGCTCAATAAATTTAAATTCTAAAAGCTTAGAGCGTTACTTGGTTTGTTTTTCGAGTTGGAAAATTGCTTTTTTGAATCTAATCCATTTTATAGAATGTTTGAAATTAAACAATATATGATCTTTTTATGATGTTTCTATGATTGAGTTCCGTCTAGTAGAGAATATATCCCTTTAAACCTAGTGCATACGTTTTACTCTTCAAATTGATTTGAAACATAATGATGTAGGAATTCACACCTGTGTTCTATATCTTCTAATAGGTAAGGAAGTATTAAGGAGAGGAGAGACCGAGTTTGGTCTGAGTTCAGAAGAAACCATTCACAATTTGCTATTCGTGCTGGGCTTCAACGCGTTTGGTGGGTTCTCAGTTTTTCTACCGAGTTTAGTGAGTACAATTGCAAGCGACACGACCGGGTTACAAGAAAAGATAAGACAAGAAGTGAGAGAGAAGGGAGGGTCAACTCTGAACTTTGACTCGGTCAAAGAAATGGAATTGGTTCTGTCGGTCGTCTACGAGGTCCTCCGGCTCAACCCGCCGGTTCCGCTTCAATACGCCCGAGCCAGGAAGGATTTCCAGCTTCGTTCACACGACTCCGTGTACGACATAAAAAAGGGCGAGTTACTTTGTGGCTATCAGACGCTGGTGATGAGGGACCCGAAGGTTTTCGAGGAACCGGAGAGTTTTAGACCGGATCGGTTCATGAACAGCAATGGGTCAGAATTATTGAGTTACTTGTACTGGTCCAACGGGCCGCAGACAGGTTCACCCAGTGTGTCAAATAAACAGTGTGCGGCTAAGGACTACGTGGTCCTCACAGCTGCCATGTTTATCGCTTATGCGTTCCGCAGGTATGATTCAATCACAGGGGACTCGAGCTCAATCACAGCCGTCGAGAAGGCAAATTGAGGTCCTCATTGATTGTGATCCTCGTGCGGCTGTACTCAAATCTAAAGCATCAGATACTTATGGTGAAAGAATAATTGGGTTCCGCAACATTTTATGATTAGTGGTAAAGTTGTGGAAGGGGATCATGTGTGTGAGGCAGTGTTTTTGATAATTTTTGTTGGTTGTTTGGATTGGACACAAATGGCCCCATAGTCCATCATAACATGGGAGCCTAATAATACAGATCAGATCCTCTCTTAGGGCATGTTTTTCCAAATATTGCGATTCAGAACAGGAGCCAAGAGACAAAGAAATACCTTCCAATGTAGGAACAATGTTGAGATCCAATTTAGTCCTATAAGAAAAGGGAAGTATCAATGATGATGAGTTTTCTATACGCTAGGATACCCTTAATACATAATTTAGATTGCTTAAATGATGAACAGATTCATGAAAAACCCTCTTCGAGGTGGAGCCTAGTAAAAAGTCAGAACTGCCGGCATTGCGAATCAACGAGTAGACCGATAGCCTTAGATTGTTCCTCATGAAGCCATGGTCGACTGTTTATGCTGTCTGAACATTTCCCTGATTCTGAGCATGAGAGTTGGCAGTCCCTTCTTTCCATCCTCTCTGCCTAGCTCTAAGCTCCCACACTGCTGTCAGTTTCTTCTGAGCCACTAACGTTGCTTCAGCTTTTTCTCTTGCTTCCTCACATGTTTCCATGCCTGAATTACACTTATCTGCTTCCTTTTGATACTGGGATGTAATCTTCTTTGCCTCAAGCAGAGCCATGTCAGCACGCTGCTGATTTTCCAAAGCCTCAGCTTCCCGCAGCTTCAGTTCCTCTGCCAAGAGCTCCGCAAAATTCTTTTCAGTATCTTCACTCACCTCTGGATCATGCTTTGCACAATCTGGAACAAAATGCCAATTCCATTGAAGGGAAAAAAAATATTATTAAAAGAACTGAGATTCAGTCAAATCAAATCCTAGTTATCCTCCTCAAACAACATCACCACTTCTCTTTTTACTGCTAGTTGATTTCCCAAATCCTAGGTTAATCACAAGGTAAAGAAAGAGAAAATACAGGCATTTCCTGCTCGTAACCATATAGTTCACATCAGCTGCAAACCACAAGGTACTGTTTACTCCAGAATGGGATGCCAGTGCAAGCCATGGGGTGAAAAAAAAGATAAAAAAAACTCTGAAGGATGTCAATGCCTCAAGTGTACCTATGCATGCACTTCTGTCTACACGGCATGCATCTCACATACAAAAATGTGAGGGAGAACCTTCACAGAGTCCACACAAAGATACAAATAAAACTGCAAATCAGAGTATAAGAAAACATTTGCATCATAGTTCATCTGATCTGCCAGATCACATGGAAAATCTTTTTCAAGTCACAAATCCGTCCTTCAATGAGGTGGATTAATACCCAAGGAAGAAAAAGGAATGCGTACACAAAATAAGTGGTCCACAATCATGCCTGGTTATCGATTAGTGAAAATATTCCAGTATACTGTAGCTTCTCATTATAATCTATAATATGTGAGCAGATACAACTATTTCAAACTATATGGAAGTACGAAGTGTATTAATGGGAAATGTGTTTCGGTAGAAGGTTTAGTTTATGGTTTCCTGAGACAAATCTGAATTAGCTCTGAAGTGTGGAAGTCATTGTTAGAAAGGGATTGTTGTTCCAGTTAAAAATACATCAATAGTCACTAGGAAACCAAAGCTTGAGACACCCCTCACTCTCCATCTATAAGTAACATTGTTGTTCCGGTTAGCCAGTAGGAAATTAGAACTTGAGGAACTCCTCAAGAAACAATGAGATAGCTTGCATCTCAGTTTTCAAGACAGCATCTTAAGTACATGCATGCTGTTGATATGGAGAAAAAGGTTAATTCGGATACAACAGGGGATGGTTTGTATGCAAGTTTCCAAAACAGTGTGTCAAAGCACATGTATGCTGGTGATATGGAGTGAGAGCTTAATTAGAACACAGCCTTAATAAATACCTACTTCTGCATTTGGAGGTGTTTTTTTTTTGATAAGTAACCAATCTTATTAGAAAAAGCAAAAACAGTACAAAGGACCATACTGAAAATGCTTAGTCCAGACAAGCAACAAAACTAAGGAAATCATCAAAATCAACAAAAGGACAACCAAGCACCGCATTAGCCCAACTAAATAGAGAAAGAAACAAAAATCTGCATTTGGAGGTGTTTTGAAGGACATGTTAAAAGAACACAAGCCAGACTAAACAAAGTAAAAATGTAAAAGCCAGGATAGTGATTCATCAAAAAAACAGAAAACACTGCATGCTATCATACACACCCAATGAATTGACAACATCCCAAAGCAGCTAAATCATGAAACAGAAACTAACCTGCAAATGACGCATTAGCCAATCCTGCATAAGCAGACACAAAGAAATTGAAATAAGGGTCTGTTTCATTATCAGAACAATCAAAAGGTAGGAGCAGAAAACAATGATCATACCATCCAGCATAGAGAATGACAATTTGCAGAAAGATTAGGTGTTTTGGAAGTTGGAAGCTTGGGTGAATGTATTATTCAGAGCAAGCCTTTAGGGAACAGTTTTGTTCAAAGCTAGGAATACCAGGACTAATCAACAGGGTGTGGATTTCCCTCTCTACACCGATGTAGGTGCTGAAGGCCAAATCCATCCAAATACAAAAGTTCTAGTTCTTCATAAATGAATGTAATCTAAGTCAATTCTTCATTTAGAAAGATCCTATTGTCTTTGAAAAGACGAAGTCAGATGAACAAGGCTTACATAACACTGGTACACAGTGGTGTCAACAGGCTTGCTTGCAAGCAAAATCTGAGTGAGATTGGGGATTTGCCAAAGCAAAGCATAGATGTTTTCGGTTGCAAATCCAAATGAGATTAAAATGGGCAAACTATTATATTTCTCGGATTAGCAGAAAAAGAATCTAACTCCATCGGAAAACCTGCTCAAAACATTTTCGATTTTAACCTTTCAGTGAGAAAAACTAATCTCTCTGTTTTGGTTAGCATTTTTTGGGTCACCATCTCTCAAGTACTTGTAATGAAAAACCAACAAAATCGTATCTTACAAACAAGCAAAACGAATATTCCTTGAGAGGCTAAAATGCAGGGCTCAGAGCCCTGAAAACCCAATAAGACATTCAAAACACGGTTTATCCAACAGATTTAGCATGGATCTAGAGCGAATTGGACACCATGGGTGAGGGTACACAAAGTAAAGCTAGGAAAGCACCACAAAAGGCTTAGTAACTCAAGAGGTTTGACTCGACTCGACTCAGTGCTCATGCTACTGAAAATTAAGCCACCGTATAAGCAAAACAAAGCTCAGAGAGTAAAAGACCTCTAAACGACATTAACAAACATCAAAACCCGACTAAATTCCTATAACTCAAAGTCTCAACACATTATCGAGAATTAAGAAGGAAAAAAGAAACCATAACCGAAAAAGTCTTAAGGGATCGTATTCTTTCCCAAGTGCACGTGATCTACAAGAACTTTCTCTTTTTGTTTGGGTTTTCTATTTATCAGATCGAACAAGGAGAGCAAATAGATCCAAGAAAGGAAACAGACATTTTTAAGGGAAAGATTATTAATGCGTACCTTCTGGGATGGTGAGTAGGGGCTGAGAGGAACAGTCGCATTGGCAGGGAGGACAGGAATAGGAGGAGGGGGAGGATGAAGAGGAATGGCCGACGGCGGCTAAGCCCTCCATGAAGTGCCAGTAAAGGGGTGGCCCTAATATGTAACCGGCTATGCACAGCCCCACCACCCCCAACACCACCTTTAACACCGTTGGATTAGGCATTCCCATACTCGGAGAGAGATAAAGAAGGCGAAGTTGTCGGCAGCGCTGTTAATCAGCTGATCTTCGTCTCCGTATTCATCTTCTTCCTCCTCTTCGCCTTCGTATTTAATTACTGCCGACCTTTGCTTTTTTCCAAATTTTTTTTTTTTCCCAATCTTATATATAGAATAATGATTTTTATTTTCGTTTTTCAACTTTGACCGGCTTTGATAGCTGTAACTCGGTTGGGAAGCTGGGTTCGTCTGCGGCGCAGACAACTTGCCAAGCGGTGTGACCACGGACGTTCAGTTTGTTACAGTCGTTAAAAACATTAAACATTTTCAATCGTTTAAAAGATAGTTGATTTAGAAAAAAAAAAGTTTAAAAGATAGTTGTTAAGGCAAATATATGAATATGAAAGTCTTTTCGCCTTTAAAACAAACAACAAACTCGGAATCGGCGGGTAACAACCTCGTTGCGATAGAAATTTCGGCACGACGACATAGTTGGAACTTGGGGAAGTGATTTTTTGAGGCGACAATTCGACAAAGCGACAGTATCGCCGCATGCATTTCCCACAAACGCTCCCGTTTTGAAAGGCCTTGAACCCAGTCACTCCCAAGTTCCCAACTGAACTATTTCCCGACTGCCACACCCACACTCCCACACAGAGTTTCGCTGAATCCAAACAATGCCGTTCGAAATCCCCTACGATCTGATAAGGCAGGTCCAAATCGCGCTCCGCGAAGAAGCTGATCTCTCCACCTACGACCCCGATGATCCCTCGCTCCCGAGCCTCCCTTCGCCCCAACAAACCTTAGCCCAATTAGATCCATCCCCACGGTACCTGCGATGTAAGCACTGCGAAGCCAGACTCCTACGAGGCATTCAGTCCCTGATCTGCATCTTCTGTGGCCGAGACCAGAACAGGGATCCCCCGCCCGAGCCACTCAACTTTCGAAACACCTTCGGATGCCGCTGGTTGCTCGAGTCCTTGGACCTAGACGGGTCGGTAAGTAATAAATTTTAGTCGGATTCGGTGGTTTCGCTTTCGTTTCCGAGAAAATTGGATGGGAGAAATGAGAAGACGGTGGGATTTTCCGCATGAAAGGAAAGGCGGGAATTGAACTGTGAGAAGCTACTGGAGTTTTGCCATGTTTTCGCATTTGGTTTTGGAGAACGTAGAGGAAAGGAGATTAAAACTTCGAGCTTCTCGAGTTGCATATGTTTTACGTTTGGGTTCCCAGATAATAAGTAATGTTAGGCGTATCTGTTTCTTAGATTTTCAAAAGACCTAAAATCGGATCATCAAATTTTCTTTTCTTCAAGAAAGTTTCGCGATTGGAATCTAGTTTTCTGTATCCAAGTGCATGGGAAGCACGACATGAAAACATTTCTATTACCTAGTAGGTATTAACGTAGTTGGAATAACGGATGTAATACGATTCTTGCTTTTCAGTGCATGAACTACTCTGTGGTGTTTTCAGAATTGGGGGTGTATCGATTGGAAAGACAAATTCTCCGCCGCATATTTTGATGTTACACGAATGGTACTTCGCTTTTGTACCTTCGTTTCAAGGACAGCGACGAAACCATCAAAAGGAAGATTACACGTAGAGTCTTGATTATTAGTCTGACTGCAGGAAGGTTTTATATGCTAAATTAGGTAGCTTTTATGTACACACATATGTTCCTCTATATCTACCTGTGTATGTTTCTGTCATTCTGTGTACAAATGAACATGTGGGATTCTTTTTTTTAAAGAATATTTTGTCATTATTTTTTTTTTTTCAGGAGATGGTGACAGCAAATGAATCAAGTAGACGGCATGCACCTAAAGATGAGTTTCCCTTGTCTGATTTGTTAAGTTTAGAAGTTAGATGGTCTGCTGAATCGGAGATTGTTGGGCCTAGTGTCTCTAACGAGACATTGATTCAAAGCAAAAGTTCCTTGAATTTGGCTGGAGTCGATCTAGACAACTTCTTTGCTGATGGAAAGAGAGATGCTGCTTCTAGTGCGTCTGAAGAGCAGCTGGTGTGGAACAGACAAATTGGAAATACCGAAAGTAATGACTTCCAAGTTCGTGAAAAGCTTAGTTTGTTTGATAATATTCAGCCTTCTGAGACAGCCACGAGGTCTATTGAAGATGAGAGTGGTGACTCTTTTTCAGGCTGGGAGGCAAACTTCCAGTCTGCTGATTCAGGAACACCTCAGGAAGAAACCAAATCACTTGACCCTTTTGTGGGTAATGAGAGTGAAATTTCTTCTCATTTGGACACATTTTTTGGACCTGCAAAAGATTCTAGTGCTGGAAATGCAAATGATAACATGGTTCCATCAGCATCCATGAATAGTGGCTGGTTTCAGGATGATATATGGGGTAATTCCGACTTAGGAGTAATTGGCCGGACTGAGCAGGTTGAAATAACTGCAAACGTTGAAGACGGCGGATTAGTGGAGACCGCAGATAATTACTCTTCAACGAATGCTGATTGGCTGCAAGTTGATCTAGGCAAAATAAACAGTAATAAGGCTCCTGATAATAAGACCACTGCTGAAGATGATGATTCACTCGATTCATGGAATGATTTTACAAGCTCAACCAGCGCACTAGATCCTTCTAATGGTTCTTGGAATCAAACTATTAATAATGCAGCACCTTCTGTGGAAACTTCAGAAATAATTTTGTTCAGCTCAGCAAACAACTCACAGGATATGGACTTTGGTAGATTTTCTATATCAGACTTCTTATCTGTGGGGGCTAGCAATGCAAATGGTGCTTCAGAAGTAAAGGGTATCCCACCAGAGGCTTCCACTTCAGACAGGTTTGTATATGTTGGATTTCAATTTCAATTTTGAAGCATACTGCTAAACCCTGGACAGAGTTGATTTTCGGGTCATATAACTCATAATAGTGATTTGGAGCCAATCAGCGTGATATTTTTCTGGGATTTTGGAGGGAGAGAAAGAGGTGGGGGGGGGGGGGGGGGTGTTAATGGTGGGATTGTATGGGCTGTCTTTCATCTCTTGTTTCTGATGATATATAATTCGGGTGTTGAGGCCATCTTAGAATGCTGTTTATCTTATTAATATTTTTGAGGCAGTTTTCTGCTGTTAATTGTGCTATTGACTTGTTATATGTATGGAATAAGGCTAGGGTCTCAACCCTTTTCTCTCATCTGGATATGTTTCTAAAATCCCCTACTAAGTTTGTGCCACAGTTTTGCTCTTGGGAAGAGCGGAAAGCGGCCCCGCGGGGGGGGATAGTAGAAGTGAAAGAGAGTGTATTCCATCTCATCATATATCTTTCTACTCTTTCAGAGTAAAGTCGCTAAATACTGATCTAGATAGTGGAAAGAGCACTATATGGTTGAAGAGAACATATTTGGTTGTAGGAACAATCTTAGCAATGATAGGAGTTTGTTTGCCAGTTTCAACCAGACTCTGTTTTATTTTTTGGTACTCGGTCCTTAGTATCTACGAAGCTAGAAACACTGTGGAAGGCTTTATATCAGCTGGGTTTTGCGAGGGATTCAAATTCCATGTTCTTATTCCTTGTCAGTGCTTCTGCCATAATGGTTGATGGTTTGGTATGGTGCCTTCATTTCACCTTGGAAAGAAACATCTTGTAGAAAGAGGTGGTTGAGTGGCATTGCGAATGTGGAAACAATGTGCTTGTCTACTGAAGTGAGCACTTAGTTGTGGGCGAGTTTGGGGGGGGGGGGGGGGGGATGAAGAATAATCTTGAGTTGTTAAAGGGAGGGTTGCGATTCTGAGGCTTGAGTTCTTGGTTTGCAAGATTCCTCAGCAAATAAAGAGGCTTTGCTGGAGGCAAGAAGATTATATCGAAGATGTTGTGAGATTATATCGAAGATGTTGTGAAACCTGGTTGAGATTTATGCACGTGCCTATTAATTATGCTAAAGAATTTTTTTTTTTAAAGATACTACGTCCATTCTTGAGATTCAGATATTTTTCTACTTATATCAGATTTAAAGTCTATTAACTTTATATTCCTTCATTCGCTTTACTTGCATTGGTTTTCTTATGTTTTCATCTATTTCATTTGTTGATCAATTAGCCAACCTTATGTTTGTCAAGAGGGGGTAGATTGGAATTGGAGGTTTTTGGGCAGTTATTCAGTTTGCACTTGTTCCATTTTACATCTTGCATGTTTGAGGTTTAACAATCTTGACTGCCTCTCCCGGCAGCTATTGATCACATTTGTTCCCCCTGTTACATCTTGCATGCTTAAGGTTATTGATCTTCTCTTCCTTTCCTGCTCAGTATCAGACTGCACCCAATTGTTTTTGAATCTGTATGATCTCCGCACTTCTTTTTGTTTTTTCAAAGGTATATAAAGAAGCTTTTTCCTAGCATGCAGGAGACGTATTGTGTGCCCTCCCTGAATTTGGGATTAGGGCCTCTGGATGTAGATTTGGCTTCTAAAGAAGAAGATCCTTATAGAATCATAGTTGAAAACGGTTTTGGGTCTTTTAAAATAGCATGGGGCATTTATCTGCCTTTAGTTTTAACCTTTTGCACCATGACAATTAGCCGAACCACACAGTCGATCTTATATATTCTGTCGTATGTATCAGGATGCCCGATGCAATTTCAAAGTTTGGAGGTGATAATGATGAAGAAAAAGGTGGAGTGGTTTCCAGTGCAAGAACCATGCCAAGCTCCAATGACGTGGAGTCATTACTGTCACAAATGAAGGATCTCTCTTTTATGCTTGAGAGCAATCTCGCAATTCCCCAGAAGCGAGATGGGTTCAATTCATCTTCTCATGATTAGTTAAGAGACTGCCTTGTAGAATCCTTTACAGGTAGCAGCTCATTCAAATAGTTGAGGGGGTATTCAGAGGTCTCCGAGCCAATTTTCTCGAGCTCGTATTCTGACCGATACAATTTGTTTGTATGTAATTCCAATTGCTTTGACGTCTTGTTCTTGGTTTTTTATTCCAATGGTCATATAGCTTTCACAGCATCACAGTTCGTCCTTTTCTACTTGACAGTTCAGATTATGTCACACGTTTAATTTTTTATAGAGGGTAGTGGTGAGATCTTGATTTAGAGTGCAAAGTGTAACTGGTTTAAGGTGTAATGTGTCTGGTTGCAAATTGCAAAACGAGCACCGTTAAAAGATGCAAAAATAATTTTTAAAACTATTTTTGTATTGTGTTTTGTCTCCAAATTTTGACCCGCCCGGTGCCCATTAGCGTGCATGTAGGTTATATTTTTGGGTTTTAGGCTCGTGTTTAAGAGGATTTTATTTATCTTGGGCTTTCTACCCAATTGGACTTTATGTATCTTGGACTTTCTGCTTGAGCCTATTTTTCAAGCCAATTGTATGTCCTCCCGGCGTAGATTTCTTTCTATTTTGTCTTAAATCGAGCAAAGCTCACACATATTCGCGGAAAAGAAGTAAATACAAGTCAAGCATGCGGTGAGAACATCTGCCTTGCATACAGCCATACAGGCTTTTGCCAGTAATTACAGACTCCTTTAGACTTCACTACACGTCAGTGAAGAAAATTACTTGGCCCTTTTGCTAGATTTCAACGAAATCACACAGCTCAGGCATATCTTGAAGGTGGATGAAGAATATACATGTACAGTCATTGGCATGAAGTAAAGACAGCCGGGGCTTTAAGATTGTCTAATATGTCATAAGAACATCTTTGACACCACATATCATTGGCATGAAGTGATGTTCAGCTGATTCCAACAAACTTGAGTTGTTAATTCTAATGTTGCACTTAGACTCACAAAATAAGATATACATTATTTCCAATTTCCTGCCATCTAATTTGGAGAGAGACACATACACCATTGTGGGACCTATATGCTGTGTTTATCTCTCTTCGCATTGGACAAACAGTAAATTGAAAAGGATCATGATCCCACAAAATATCTAGTAGGTGCTAAAGTATTTCCTACTAGTTTACAGCACCGATCAAAACTGGCTACTTCACTCTTACCTATTGGTTATTCCCTAGAACATTCTCTAGATCCAGCTAAATAGAAGTGATAGGGGAAAAGAAACAACAAAGATGCAACTCAAACAGAAAGGAGAACTTATTTCAAGTTAAAAACTAACAAGGGATGCACTGTCTTAGGCTTATGATGAACTACTAGACATCTTTGACACATAGCGGCCTATAATATACAAGGACTTGGTGTAATTCTATATAGTAGTATGTTACTTCCTCCGGCGCTGGGGCAGCATGGTTGACAGAGTCGTACTCCCTTTATTTAGCCTCTGATCAACTGCGCAAGTAACTCTTGAGCTGGTTGTGTTGTAGATTGGTGCCCAGTGGCGACATTGTTAAACAGTTGTTGCAGCCACCCCATGGCTGTTGGGTCATCCTGAAAGGGAAAAAGTCAAAATGAGGAGACATTATAAAGCTGTTTGCTTATGGGATACAAAAGGAAAAGAAATTCTCATTAGCAGAATCCAACAGCTTGG
Organism: Morella rubra; assembly: GCA_003952965.2. Taxonomy (NCBI): domain Eukaryota; kingdom Viridiplantae; phylum Streptophyta; class Magnoliopsida; order Fagales; family Myricaceae; genus Morella; species Morella rubra. Next base: position 92,850 of record RXIC02000102.1, on the reverse strand, counting down.
TTTGCAGCAGCACGTATTAAAAGGCCCCTCATGGGAATTCTGCATTCTTGCAGACAAAAGTGCATGCATTCATGCATGCATGATTCAACTGTGATGCACCATGATTAAGTTTGATTATTTAGATTCATGCATAAGTGACTAGAGCTCACCATGTGAAAATATAATTTTCACAATAAGAAATTCTGAGTTTAATTTCCATCTGCTATCAAATCCAAAATCCTTATCATAAATGTGTGTTGTTTGTTTGTTTGTTGTTGTTGTTGTTGTTTTTTTTTTTGTATTTGAAGGAGAGGCATGCGCCATTTGAAAGTATACTTTGCATTAGCTGGTCTTATGTATCTGGATTGGAAACCAGGTAGGAAGCATGAGCATTGTCCTGATACTTCTCTAAACTGACATCTGTGGGTCACTCAATTGCAGATCCAGTATATGTTTTGCCTTTACAAAAGAGAGCAACCTTGGCTGTCATGCTTGAACTTTCATGTGCACGTGTCTAAGCTTCCCCTATATCAAATTCCTCAAGTTCTTACCCCAAGAATGTTAATGAGGTTGTGAAGAACTTACACGAAGGAGGTTGATGATGTTAAGATCTCTTAACCTCGTGGGAAGGCAAAATCGTAAACCATCACATGCCCTACAATAAACATTGTAACCCATATTGATAGACACTCAACGTAAGTGTAAATAAACAACATTTAATAAACACGTAGACCCGGCACCAAAGTTCAGTTAACCTTGGACTTTCCGAGAGCCTCAGATAACACCAGATAATATATTTTAGCAGCCGCCCTGAGGGATTCTCAGCAGGATTTTCTAGCATGCTTCCCAAAGCATGGCCTATTGCATAGAACCGTTGCGCAAAAGTACAACAATACTTCAGCCCCTCATCTTCGGTAAGAAGTTTATGAACAATATAAGTCGCGACCTGTATCATCCAATATATTAGTGAGTTCACAACTAATTTCTCCGAAGAATGTCGGCATATAGAGGAAAGCCATATGGTTAAAAACCTGGTTGGACAAAAATTGAAAGGGAGAGAAATGCGCTTAAATACTTTTCCATATCCAGACAGAGTGTTTTTTTTTTTTTCTCTTGTTTTAATGACATTCAGCTAAATTACAATGACTAGGTACCGGAGTTCTCTTGAAAGTGTTCTTTTGATTCTATAGTGAGATAAGATAGCTGTCATAAATGGAGAGCTGATAGAAATCTTAGAGGCTGCCCCTAAAATAACAACTAAATCGCACTCGGAAAATTAAAATCACCTACTAGCCCTACCAGAATATATCGAAACAGCTATAAAAGAAAATCATACATAATTCTTTAAGACAACCAATGCAGGAAATCCAAAGCTCCAAGTGAGATTCGTGGCCACTTACTGTTTTTGACAATTCATTGCCCACATGCATGCAGTGAAGGCAACAAGGAAATACTTGATTTTTGAGAAGAAAATGGATGACTTCTGCATCACCAGCCTTCAGGTAGAATAGACAAAGAGAATATTAATTTCGTTAGTGTAAACAATTAAGCCTGTAGAGTAGAGATTTCTGATGATGCACTTTTTCTCTAGTATACATTTGCGCTCTCCATGCCCAGACTACACAATATACTTGTTTAAGATAAAGGCTCTCAGCAATTGAAATATGCTTGCAACACATATTAAGTAACATGGGGAGAAAATTTACTTAGAACTACTGGAGAAGGAAAAATTACCTTCACTAAGGCACCAATGACACCTAAGCTGATAAGCCTTAAATGTTCATAAGGCCTTTCCTTGTTCACAGTGTTAAGAAGAGGGTAGAGATAAAGTGGCAAGTTAGCTGCAAGGAAGAAATTCATTTACAAAAGTCACTATATCCCTAAGAGGGAACTGCATGGAACGAAGTTGAATTAGAATGCCCACAACATGCATAAGAAGCAACCGACTACTGAAAACACTGAATTCTATGTAACTAGTGTATTGTCGTCTGAAAGCACATCATATACTACACACTGAAAAACCTCATCTATTATCGACTACAATAAGAGAATTCCATTAAAGAGGCCATTCTCAACTCCGAAACAGGTTGTTTGGAAGTAACAGTACATCCTAAAGCATCATAAATGCAATTACTACCCATAGATATCATCAAAACACTCAGCAAGGTACACCATAATGCCTAATCACCTTCAAAGCATCTTTAAATTCAGTAATTGTATGTTAAGTTCAAGAAATTCATACACCATAGTAATGTGGCAAGAGACATGAAAAATGTTTTCTTATACAAATTGTGTGATAATGGAGACAAATTGCATGCATATGTGGTCTTAATACTATACATTCACAGTTACAAGGATGTAAACACAGTCCATTTCTTTTGTAAAAATCCGGCAACATACTCACTCATTCAACTGTCCCTAAGAGACAAGGTTGAGAAGATCAGATATACTATTAAAACAGAGAATACCATGAAAATAGAAATCAGGGATTCCTATGTGTGAATACCTTTAGATTTTTTCTTTTATAGAAACTATATGTAAATTGGACTTCTGCCCATCCAAGCAATAGGTCCTTATTTATTTCAAGGATTGGGTATAACTTACCATTGATAAACTGCATCCTTGTCTCTGGATGAGAAGCTACACACTGTAAAACAAAACAATGAATCGATTACCTCCTAAGCTAATGGAAACTTTCTAACTATGCATGTACATTTATGAATAGAGAGAAATCAAAACGAAAAAGATGCTGGTTATTGTTCAATTGCGCGGATCCTCACACCATCTCTAGGCCTTATACCAAAATAGGTACCAAATGTCACTAGAATGATTGAAAATGCATAGATTCAAACACCCAACTGATTCTCAATTATAATGCAAATGCAGCAGTTCTAAATACGTTAAATGGATGCTGATTCTCAATTATTTTGGAAAACAAACACATGCAGCCCATGTCCTCGTCAAATATAAAAAGGTAGTGCATCAGCCAACTGAAAAGGGCAAAAACAGAAGAAAGGAACTTGAAAGCAGAAGAAGTGGAGGTATAAGCCAATGTAACCTGAAGTAAAGCAAGAGCATTGCAAACACGAGTTGATACTCTTTGTGTAAGGTTAGGGGTTGATAGTAACCGGTATACTGCAACTATTTCCTGAAATGATGACCGAATCAACTGTCAACATCAATTTTGAAGTCGAAAATTAGTTATATTGGATTTCAAATAAATAGGAAACAAAAGAAGCCTTTTAAATTAGTGTAAATAACAATGTAATGTCAGTTTGAGTAGTAGGAGTCAGAGGAATAAACAACTTTATCTAAGATGGAAGGAAAAAAAAATGATTAGCAAATGATGTTTTTGACTTGGAAAAAATTATCCAGTATAGTCAAGTTACATGCCATACCTGTAAGAGTGTGAATACGGTACCAACAGAATTCCACAACAAAGGACCTAAATCTTCACGAATTCCTCTACTCTGGAAGAACAAAAAAAACTTTAAAAATTTTGTTGTCTAAATTCATCTGAGACAAACATAGAAGTGTAATCAATCCTTGAACATAATATTAAAACGAATTAAAGAAGCCAACAAGGAAATCAAAGAGAAGAGCCAGTGTGCCAAAATCCAAATCTTCTTATTGCAGGCACTAATTTGTCAGAAATTTGATTTGCTTTTTACACTCTTTTGTCAGTTCAAGTTTCTCAATTATGTTGTACTTATACTTTGTTCATCTTTTTATTTTTCCTCTATCTTTTCACTTGGAATTCTAAGTTTCGAGTTTTATGTTTGCTACATGCTTAGCACTTTGGCTGTTTCCCTTTACCCATCCAAGAGGAAACAACGTACTAAATTTCCTCCTATCCCAGGAGCAAGAGAACTAACAAGTTTGTGGTGGTTTATGAAACAGGTTTAATGAGTGCATTACTTTATCCATGTTTCTTGAGAGGAGTCTTCTACACTGCCTAAAATTGAACATCTCTTTTTCTATATGTTAGTCTTTGCTTGCAGGTTTTGATATATCATAACCCAACTAGGAGCTAGGTCCTTGCTGTCTTTAAGTTAAGAGCCAAGTTCTGCATAGACTGAGTTTAACATCTGCTTAGACAAATTTTTTTCCTCTCATTTTGAGTCAATGGCTTAAGACAACCTTTTGCTCGATTATTGCCATCACTCTAATTTCTTCATCTGTGTTCTGTAACACTCTATATATACAACAACCTGTAATGGGTATTAGAACTCTTGCAAAGCTGATACTATTATGGAAACAGAACCACATACAACCTCGAATTAGATTCAAAACCAGCTGAATCCATAAAGGGATTACATTTATTTTGGCAAAAACCACACTCATATCAGATACTCCTTCAAATAAAGTAAAACTATCTTCTTATACATGCACAACAAAACAGAAAAACTAATAAATTTGGGATGGGGAAGGAAAATCAACGTCTCATTTATTTACGTTAGGGACATTTGTCAAAAATTTGAAGGGTTTTAAGAGTCTATATTTAGTCCAACATTTCTCAAGTTATGTTAACTGTTTCATTCCCCCCCCCCCCCCCTTCAAATAAAGTAAAACTATCTTCTTATACATGCACAACAAAACAGAAAAACTAATAAATTTGGGATGGGGAAGGAAAATCAACGTCTCATTTATTTACGTTAGGGACATTTGTCAAAAATTTGAAGGGTTTTAAGAGTCTATATTTAGTCCAGCATTTCTCAAGTTATGTTATACTTTGTTCATTCCCCCCCCCCCCCCCCCCCCTCTCTCATTATTTCACTTGGAATTCTGAGTTTCAAGTTCTAACTACATTAGCTCTAACTCTTAGCATTTTGGTGATTTCTATTTGATCTCCAAGAGGCAATATCATGCCAAATTTCCTTTATCCAAGCATGAACAGAATTACCAATTTATTGTCAGTTTGTGACGCAGGGTTAATGAGGGCATCATTAATGGTGCCCAAATGTCTTCATATAATCATGCTATGCAGCATACGTCCAAAACCAATGTGTTATTGTTTGGTCTAGCAAGATCACTTATAGGGAAGACTATGTTGGCTTTAAATTCAATAGAAAAGTTTTAAATAAACATTGAGTAAACATCTTGCTTAGGCAAACCATTTTTCTTTGATTTAGATTCAATGGCTTAGGACAAGCTTTAAGTAGCCAATTGCCTTTGGTAAAACTTCTTCATCTGTCTTCCGTAACGCTTGCTATATATATAACAACCCGTGACGTAGCTATTAGAACACTTGCCAAAGCCGATACGACGATTATGGAAACCAATTAACACCTAGAACCTGGAATTATATGCAAAACCAGCTCAACCATTTAAGAGAGCACACTATAGGCAAAACCCATAACCATATAATATCAGATTCCTTTTAAAGGAGGATAAAACTATATTCTTCTACAAGAAAACCAAAACAGAGAAATTAATAGAGTTGGGACCGGAAGAAAACCGATATCCTTTACTAGATGTGAAAAACCAGATGTGATAAACAAACAGAGCACATTGAAGTAATGGATTCTCTCCGATACTAAGATTATGGAAAACCAATTAGCACCTAGAACCTGGAATTATATGCAAAACGACCTTTACCATTTAAGGGAGCACACTTAATATAGGCAAAAACCATAACCATATAATATCAGATTCCTTTTAAAGGAGTATAAAACTTTATTCTTCTACAAGACAACCAAAACAGAGAAATTAATAGAGTTGGGACCGGAAGAAAACCGGTATCCTTTACTAGATTATGTGTTGCAACCTCAGAGTAGCTTTCACTATTAGTCAAAAACCAGATGTGATAAACAAACGGAGCACATTGAAGTAATGGACTCTCTAACCAGTTGTATATCTGCCTATATATATTAACAAGACCGAAAAAATGACATGGAACGGTTTTTAAATACTAAAAAAGCAAACTACACTATAAAGTCGTAGTTAAGGAAACCGTAAGTCAAGATGTTTCGCTTGGTTGGATACGGAATAACCATGCGAAAAAGAGATAAAATCTTAAAAACTTAAAGAAGTACCGGATGTTGCAAGATTTAAACTTTTTGCTTTTTTTTTTTTCTGTTAGGCAAGCAAAACATTTTTGTTCTATGTTCTTTTCTCTCGCCGTTATTTTCTTGACAACCAATTAACCAATGGGAAAAGTCCTTTATTACGATTATTGCACCCTCAAAAGGCGCGCACTGCCTCATAATTTTAGTAAAAGCTCTCAATCCGATTCACTTTCATATGTGCTTGCTTTGATGCATGCGAAATGCAAAATGACCACCAAACATATGTAAAATAATATCCGCATTATTATTTATCTCGCTGTCCGTCTGTTCGGATATAACGGGGAATCATGGGAAAGTAAGACACAAGGAAACGGCAGCGGATGGGTTTCCCTTCTTTCATTTTCGTGGCAACCAAACATTTGAAAGCAAACATGGACCGCAATAGAAACCAAACACAAAAATAAAAAAGGAAAAGAAAAAAACTAAACCTTGTCTAGGTGGTAAAGAGCGCTCTCTCGGGTATGATCATCTTGAAGGGCAAGAATCAGATTCTGCACGTAGATTCTTGACGGGTCACCGTCACCACCACCGAAAATGTTGCCTCCGGAGTTGCCAGGACCCGCTGCACGTGACGACGACGATGGCTGTGATCCAAACATCCATTCTGGAAGGTTTGCCATTGATATACCTGTTGAACCTTTAAATAGATTTTAAGCCACAGTTTCTAGGTGCGCGTGTCTTTTTCAGTGCTTCGGTTATAAGCAGGGGAGAAGAAACGTTTTGGAGTTTGGCTAGTACGGAACACAGGCTTCGGAAGTGTGTGCTTGGGAGTGAGGTTTTCTACTTGGCCTCATGAGAGTGAGAGATGTTTCTTTGAAGCTTCTAATTTATAGGGTGAAAAAAGCTACTTTTTTTCATCTTATTTTAATTCATGTTTTTTCTTCCTGTTAGTATTTTACCATCATTTGAAGAAATTAGTATTCCCCGGCAGTGCATTTAATTGTGTTTATTACGTTTTTTTCTTGGCCTCGTTGTGCTTACTTACTATTGAAGGATAAATATAGTACTCAATGGTCATCATAAGAGAGTATTTTATAGGCTGATTTTCTTTTGGTAACTGATATCTGGGTCTACTCACGCACATATTGATTAATCTCGAAATTTGTGCAATTTCCGCCACCTATACAAATCGGGCAATTCTTTTTCTTTTCAAAATCTATGTTTTCTTAAAATTTTCTCTTTTATTTAAAAGCGTAAGTAGAATCTAATTCAATACAACCCTCTAAAGATTTGTAATTTGCTTGACACTTTCATTCATTAGCATTAATTGAGATTCTTTTACACCACTCTCCATGATCTAGGAAAATTCAATGTCATGATCTTCTATTTGTTCAAGTTATTTTTACGCTAAGCCAAAGATCCTTACCTTTATTCTGCAAATTGTTAATCAATGGCATGATGTCATGAATGTATATGAAAATTCTTAAGAGTCTAAGTAGATGTGTTAAATACAAATGGGATAGTATTAAAGCATTAATGCCAAGGTTAATTATGCTCATGTAGATAAAGAAGTTGGAGGGCTCGAAAATTATAACCAAGCCAGCAGAAGCAGACAAAGGATTCTCAAATCGAGTAAATCTACGGTTTGAGACCGTGACAGGGAGAGATGAAAAATGTTCAAAACTCGACTACACGTGTAATGCATGCATGCAACAGTAATTTTGGTCTCTTTCAGAGAAAATACAGAAGACAAAAACTAATTAAGGACGTAAGATTGCCAGGTTTGGGTCCGATTATGGCGACATGCAGCCTATAATTAAGCTCGCGCGCGAGGGAAAACAAGAAAAAATGGACATGCAGCGTATGAGAAACCCTTTCAGTTTCAGTGAAATATCCACAAATTCACTTCGACTCGACCATCAGAGAGATCCATCTCCGACAACCATAGTACTATTTCCATTGTATCCGTCCGACATCCAAGCACTAGTCAGATAATTTGCCAAGTGGGCAGCTAATTCCCAACATCTTCAAGATCTGAGTGTACCTATTAATTAATATGCACTGTAAGTGTAAGTTTTACTAAATAGTAAGCGAAAAAAAATATAAATTCGATACCGTGGTTGTGTCTTCTGGTGATGATGTACGTGCCTACACCAATCTCCACATGTAGATCGCGCACGCAGGAAACGACTTTAGTCATAAAAAGGCAAATTAAAGTTTGACTTGGATTGTTAACGAATGAGTTAGTTTGATCGGTTCTAAGTTGGGGCATAAAAAAAAAAAAATCTCCGTAAAAATAGAAGAAGACATCATGAAAGAGAGAGGCTTTAAAATTAGGGTTAAATACGTTTTGGTACTTGAATTTTGATCCTATATGAAAATGATCCTTGGACTTTCAAACTGATGGTAGGCTTTGTCAAATGATCAAAAGTATCTTTTCATTAGTCTTCTATGATGTCTTCTTCGTATTTTTACCGGAGATTTTTTTTTTTTTTATGCCCCAACTTAGAACCGATCAAACTAACTCATTCGTTAACAATCCAAGTCAAACTTTAATTTGCCTTTTTATGACTAAAGTCGTTTCCTGCGTGCGCGATCTACATGTGGAGATTGGTGTAGGCACGTACATCATCACCAGAAGACACAACCACGGTATCGAATTTATATTTTTTTTCGCTTACTATTTAGTAAAACTTACACTTACAGTGCATATTAATTAATAGGTACACTCAGATCTTGAAGATGTTGGGAATTAGCTGCCCACTTGGCAAATTATCTGACTAGTGCTTGGATGTCGGACGGATACAATGGAAATAGTACTATGGTTGTCGGAGATGGATCTCTCTGATGGTCGAGTCGAAGTGAATTTGTGGATATTTCACTGAAACTGAAAGGGTTTCTCATACGCTGCATGTCCATTTTTTCTTGTTTTCCCTCGCGCGCGAGCTTAATTATAGGCTGCATGTCGCCATAATCGGACCCAAACCTGGCAATCTTACGTCCTTAATTAGTTTTTGTCTTCTGTATTTTCTCTGAAAGAGACCAAAATTACTGTTGCATGCATGCATTACACGTGTAGTCGAGTTTTGAACATTTTTCATCTCTCCCTGTCACGGTCTCAAACCGTAGATTTACTCGATTTGAGAATCCTTTGTCTGCTTCTGCTGGCTTGGTTATAATTTTCGAGCCCTCCAACTTCTTTATCTACATGAGCATAATTAACCTTGGCATTAATGCTTTAATACTATCCCATTTGTATTTAACACATCTACTTAGACTCTTAAGAATTTTCATATACATTCATGACATCATGCCATTGATTAACAATTTGCAGAATAAAGGTAAGGATCTTTGGCTTAGCGTAAAAATAACTTGAACAAATAGAAGATCATGACATTGAATTTTCCTAGATCATGGAGAGTGGTGTAAAAGAATCTCAATTAATGCTAATGAATGAAAGTGTCAAGCAAATTACAAATCTTTAGAGGGTTGTATTGAATTAGATTCTACTTACGCTTTTAAATAAAAGAGAAAATTTTAAGAAAACATAGATTTTGAAAAGAAAAAGAATTGCCCGATTTGTATAGGTGGCGGAAATTGCACAAATTTCGAGATTAATCAATATGTGCGTGAGTAGACCCAGATATCAGTTACCAAAAGAAAATCAGCCTATAAAATACTCTCTTATGATGACCATTGAGTACTATATTTATCCTTCAATAGTAAGTAAGCACAACGAGGCCAAGAAAAAAACGTAATAAACACAATTAAATGCACTGCCGGGGAATACTAATTTCTTCAAATGATGGTAAAATACTAACAGGAAGAAAAAACATGAATTAAAATAAGATGAAAAAAAGTAGCTTTTTTCACCCTATAAATTAGAAGCTTCAAAGAAACATCTCTCACTCTCATGAGGCCAAGTAGAAAACCTCACTCCCAAGCACACACTTCCGAAGCCTGTGTTCCGTACTAGCCAAACTCCAAAACGTTTCTTCTCCCCTGCTTATAACCGAAGCACTGAAAAAGACACGCGCACCTAGAAACTGTGGCTTAAAATCTATTTAAAGGTTCAACAGGTATATCAATGGCAAACCTTCCAGAATGGATGTTTGGATCACAGCCATCGTCGTCGTCACGTGCAGCGGGTCCTGGCAACTCCGGAGGCAACATTTTCGGTGGTGGTGACGGTGACCCGTCAAGAATCTACGTGCAGAATCTGATTCTTGCCCTTCAAGATGATCATACCCGAGAGAGCGCTCTTTACCACCTAGACAAGGTTTGTTAGTTTTTTTCTTTTTTTTTATTTTTGTGTTGGTTTCTATTGCGGTCCATGTTTGCTTTCAAATGTTTGGTTGCCACGAAAATGAAAGAAGGGAAACCCATCCGCTGCCGTTTCCTTGTGTCTTACTTTCCCATGATTCCCCGTTATATCCGAACAGACGGACAGCGAGATAAATAATAATGCGGATATTATTTTACATATGTTTGGTGGTCATTTTGCATTTCGCATGCATCAAAGCAAGCACATATGAAAGTGAATCGGATTGAGAGCTTTTACTAAAATTATGAGGCAGTGCGCGCCTTTTGAGGGTGCAATAATCGTAATAAAGGACTTTTCCCATTGGTTAATTGGTTGTCAAGAAAATAACGGCGAGAGAAAAGAACATAGAACAAAAATGTTTTGCTTGCCTAACAGAAAAAAAAAAAAGCAAAAAGTTTAAATCTTGCAACATCCGGTACTTCTTTAAGTTTTTAAGATTTTATCTCTTTTTCGCATGGTTATTCCGTATCCAACCAAGCGAAACATCTTGACTTACGGTTTCCTTAACTACGACTTTATAGTGTAGTTTGCTTTTTTAGTATTTAAAAACCGTTCCATGTCATTTTTTCGGTCTTGTTAATATATATAGGCAGATATACAACTGGTTAGAGAGTCCATTACTTCAATGTGCTCCGTTTGTTTATCACATCTGGTTTTTGACTAATAGTGAAAGCTACTCTGAGGTTGCAACACATAATCTAGTAAAGGATACCGGTTTTCTTCCGGTCCCAACTCTATTAATTTCTCTGTTTTGGTTGTCTTGTAGAAGAATAAAGTTTTATACTCCTTTAAAAGGAATCTGATATTATATGGTTATGGTTTTTGCCTATATTAAGTGTGCTCCCTTAAATGGTAAAGGTCGTTTTGCATATAATTCCAGGTTCTAGGTGCTAATTGGTTTTCCATAATCTTAGTATCGGAGAGAATCCATTACTTCAATGTGCTCTGTTTGTTTATCACATCTGGTTTTTCACATCTAGTAAAGGATATCGGTTTTCTTCCGGTCCCAACTCTATTAATTTCTCTGTTTTGGTTTTCTTGTAGAAGAATATAGTTTTATCCTCCTTTAAAAGGAATCTGATATTATATGGTTATGGTTTTTGCCTATAGTGTGCTCTCTTAAATGGTTGAGCTGGTTTTGCATATAATTCCAGGTTCTAGGTGTTAATTGGTTTCCATAATCGTCGTATCGGCTTTGGCAAGTGTTCTAATAGCTACGTCACGGGTTGTTATATATATAGCAAGCGTTACGGAAGACAGATGAAGAAGTTTTACCAAAGGCAATTGGCTACTTAAAGCTTGTCCTAAGCCATTGAATCTAAATCAAAGAAAAATGGTTTGCCTAAGCAAGATGTTTACTCAATGTTTATTTAAAACTTTTCTATTGAATTTAAAGCCAACATAGTCTTCCCTATAAGTGATCTTGCTAGACCAAACAATAACACATTGGTTTTGGACGTATGCTGCATAGCATGATTATATGAAGACATTTGGGCACCATTAATGATGCCCTCATTAACCCTGCGTCACAAACTGACAATAAATTGGTAATTCTGTTCATGCTTGGATAAAGGAAATTTGGCATGATATTGCCTCTTGGAGATCAAATAGAAATCACCAAAATGCTAAGAGTTAGAGCTAATGTAGTTAGAACTTGAAACTCAGAATTCCAAGTGAAATAATAGAGAGAGGGGGGGGGAATGAACAAAGTATAACATAACTTGAGAAATGCTGGACTAAATATAGACTCTTAAAACCCTTCAAATTTTTGACAAATGTCCCTAACGTAAATAAATGAGACGTTGATTTTCCTTCCCCATCCCAAATTTATTAGTTTTTCTGTTTTGTTGTGCATGTATAAGAAGATAGTTTTACTTTATTTGAAGGGGGGGGGGGGGGGAATGAACAAAGTATAACATAACTTGAGAAATGTTGGACTAAATATAGACTCTTAAAACCCTTCAAATTTTTGACAAATGTCCCTAACGTAAATAAATGAGACGTTGATTTTCCTTCCCCATCCCAAATTTATTAGTTTTTCTGTTTTGTTGTGCATGTATAAGAAGATAGTTTTACTTTATTTGAAGGAGTATCTGATATGAGTGTGGTTTTTGCCAAAATAAATGTAATCCCTTTATGGATTCAGCTGGTTTTGAATCTAATTCGAGGTTGTATGTGGTTCTGTTTCCATAATAGTATCAGCTTTGCAAGAGTTCTAATACCCATTACAGGTTGTTGTATATATAGAGTGTTACAGAACACAGATGAAGAAATTAGAGTGATGGCAATAATCGAGCAAAAGGTTGTCTTAAGCCATTGACTCAAAATGAGAGGAAAAAAATTTGTCTAAGCAGATGTTAAACTCAGTCTATGCAGAACTTGGCTCTTAACTTAAAGACAGCAAGGACCTAGCTCCTAGTTGGGTTATGATATATCAAAACCTGCAAGCAAAGACTAACATATAGAAAAAGAGATGTTCAATTTTAGGCAGTGTAGAAGACTCCTCTCAAGAAACATGGATAAAGTAATGCACTCATTAAACCTGTTTCATAAACCACCACAAACTTGTTAGTTCTCTTGCTCCTGGGATAGGAGGAAATTTAGTACGTTGTTTCCTCTTGGATGGGTAAAGGGAAACAGCCAAAGTGCTAAGCATGTAGCAAACATAAAACTCGAAACTTAGAATTCCAAGTGAAAAGATAGAGGAAAAATAAAAAGATGAACAAAGTATAAGTACAACATAATTGAGAAACTTGAACTGACAAAAGAGTGTAAAAAGCAAATCAAATTTCTGACAAATTAGTGCCTGCAATAAGAAGATTTGGATTTTGGCACACTGGCTCTTCTCTTTGATTTCCTTGTTGGCTTCTTTAATTCGTTTTAATATTATGTTCAAGGATTGATTACACTTCTATGTTTGTCTCAGATGAATTTAGACAACAAAATTTTTAAAGTTTTTTTTGTTCTTCCAGAGTAGAGGAATTCGTGAAGATTTAGGTCCTTTGTTGTGGAATTCTGTTGGTACCGTATTCACACTCTTACAGGTATGGCATGTAACTTGACTATACTGGATAATTTTTTCCAAGTCAAAAACATCATTTGCTAATCATTTTTTTTTCCTTCCATCTTAGATAAAGTTGTTTATTCCTCTGACTCCTACTACTCAAACTGACATTACATTGTTATTTACACTAATTTAAAAGGCTTCTTTTGTTTCCTATTTATTTGAAATCCAATATAACTAATTTTCGACTTCAAAATTGATGTTGACAGTTGATTCGGTCATCATTTCAGGAAATAGTTGCAGTATACCGGTTACTATCAACCCCTAACCTTACACAAAGAGTATCAACTCGTGTTTGCAATGCTCTTGCTTTACTTCAGGTTACATTGGCTTATACCTCCACTTCTTCTGCTTTCAAGTTCCTTTCTTCTGTTTTTGCCCTTTTCAGTTGGCTGATGCACTACCTTTTTATATTTGACGAGGACATGGGCTGCATGTGTTTGTTTTCCAAAATAATTGAGAATCAGCATCCATTTAACGTATTTAGAACTGCTGCATTTGCATTATAATTGAGAATCAGTTGGGTGTTTGAATCTATGCATTTTCAATCATTCTAGTGACATTTGGTACCTATTTTGGTATAAGGCCTAGAGATGGTGTGAGGATCCGCGCAATTGAACAATAACCAGCATCTTTTTCGTTTTGATTTCTCTCTATTCATAAATGTACATGCATAGTTAGAAAGTTTCCATTAGCTTAGGAGGTAATCGATTCATTGTTTTGTTTTACAGTGTGTAGCTTCTCATCCAGAGACAAGGATGCAGTTTATCAATGGTAAGTTATACCCAATCCTTGAAATAAATAAGGACCTATTGCTTGGATGGGCAGAAGTCCAATTTACATATAGTTTCTATAAAAGAAAAAATCTAAAGGTATTCACACATAGGAATCCCTGATTTCTATTTTCATGGTATTCTCTGTTTTAATAGTATATCTGATCTTCTCAACCTTGTCTCTTAGGGACAGTTGAATGAGTGAGTATGTTGCCGGATTTTTACAAAAGAAATGGACTGTGTTTACATCCTTGTAACTGTGAATGTATAGTATTAAGACCACATATGCATGCAATTTGTCTCCATTATCACACAATTTGTATAAGAAAACATTTTTCATGTCTCTTGCCACATTACTATGGTGTATGAATTTCTTGAACTTAACATACAATTACTGAATTTAAAGATGCTTTGAAGGTGATTAGGCATTATGGTGTACCTTGCTGAGTGTTTTGATGATATCTATGGGTAGTAATTGCATTTATGATGCTTTAGGATGTACTGTTACTTCCAAACAACCTGTTTCGGAGTTGAGAATGGCCTCTTTAATGGAATTCTCTTATTGTAGTCGATAATAGATGAGGTTTTTCAGTGTGTAGTATATGATGTGCTTTCAGACGACAATACACTAGTTACATAGAATTCAGTGTTTTCAGTAGTCGGTTGCTTCTTATGCATGTTGTGGGCATTCTAATTCAACTTCGTTCCATGCAGTTCCCTCTTAGGGATATAGTGACTTTTGTAAATGAATTTCTTCCTTGCAGCTAACTTGCCACTTTATCTCTACCCTCTTCTTAACACTGTGAACAAGGAAAGGCCTTATGAACATTTAAGGCTTATCAGCTTAGGTGTCATTGGTGCCTTAGTGAAGGTAATTTTTCCTTCTCCAGTAGTTCTAAGTAAATTTTCTCCCCATGTTACTTAATATGTGTTGCAAGCATATTTCAATTGCTGAGAGCCTTTATCTTAAACAAGTATATTGTGTAGTCTGGGCATGGAGAGCGCAAATGTATACTAGAGAAAAAGTGCATCATCAGAAATCTCTACTCTACAGGCTTAATTGTTTACACTAACGAAATTAATATTCTCTTTGTCTATTCTACCTGAAGGCTGGTGATGCAGAAGTCATCCATTTTCTTCTCAAAAATCAAGTATTTCCTTGTTGCCTTCACTGCATGCATGTGGGCAATGAATTGTCAAAAACAGTAAGTGGCCACGAATCTCACTTGGAGCTTTGGATTTCCTGCATTGGTTGTCTTAAAGAATTATGTATGATTTTCTTTTATAGCTGTTTCGATATATTCTGGTAGGGCTAGTAGGTGATTTTAATTTTCCGAGTGCGATTTAGTTGTTATTTTAGGGGCAGCCTCTAAGATTTCTATCAGCTCTCCATTTATGACAGCTATCTTATCTCACTATAGAATCAAAAGAACACTTTCAAGAGAACTCCGGTACCTAGTCATTGTAATTTGGCTGAATGTCATTAAAACAAGAGAAAAAAAAAAAGGAACACTCTGTCTGGATATGGAAAAGTATTTAAGCGCATTTCTCTCCCTTTCAATTTTTGTCCAACCAGGTTTTTAACCATATGGCTTTCCTCTATATGCCGACATTCTTCGGAGAAATTAGTTGTGAACTCACTAATATATTGGATGATACAGGTCGCGACTTATATTGTTCATAAACTTCTTACCGAAGATGAGGGGCTGAAGTATTGTTGTACTTTTGCGCAACGGTTCTATGCAATAGGCCATGCTTTGGGAAGCATGCTAGAAAATCCTGCTGAGAATCCCTCAGGGCGGCTGCTAAAATATATTATCTGGTGTTATCTGAGGCTCTCGGAAAGTCCAAGGTTAACTGAACTTTGGTGCCGGGTCTACGAGTTTATTAAATGTTGTTTATTTACACTTACGTTGAGTGTCTATCAATATGGGTTACAATGTTTATTGTAGGGCATGTGATGGTTTACGATTTTGCCTTCCCACGAGGTTAAGAGATCTTAACATCATCAACCTCCTTCGTGTAAGTTCTTCACAACCTCATTAACATTCTTGGGGTAAGAACTTGAGGAATTTGATATAGGGGAAGCTTAGACACGTGCACATGAAAGTTCAAGCATGACAGCCAAGGTTGCTCTCTTTTGTAAAGGCAAAACATATACTGGATCTGCAATTGAGTGACCCACAGATGTCAGTTTAGAGAAGTATCAGGACAATGCTCATGCTTCCTACCTGGTTTCCAATCCAGATACATAAGACCAGCTAATGCAAAGTATACTTTCAAATGGCGCATGCCTCTCCTTCAAATACAAAAAAAAAAAAACAACAACAACAACAACAAACAAACAAACAAACACATTTATGATAAGGATTTTGGATTTGATAGCAGATGGAAATTAAACTCAGAATTTCTTATTGTGAAAATTATATTTTCACATGGTGAGCTCTAGTCACTTATGCATGAATCTAAATAATCAAACTTAATCATGGTGCATCACAGTTGAATCATGCATGCATGAATGCATGCACTTTTGTCTGCAAGAATGCAGAATTCCCATGAGGGGCCTTTTAATACGTGCTGCTGCAAACCAAGCTGTTGGATTCTGCTAATGAGAATTTCTTTTCCTTTTGTATCCCATAAGCAAACAGCTTTATAATGTCTCCTCATTTTGACTTTTTCCCTTTCAGGATGACCCAACAGCCATGGGGTGGCTGCAACAACTGTTTAACAATGTCGCCACTGGGCACCAATCTACAACACAACCAGCTCAAGAGTTACTTGCGCAGTTGATCAGAGGCTAAATAAAGGGAGTACGACTCTGTCAACCATGCTGCCCCAGCGCCGGAGGAAGTAACATACTACTATATAGAATTACACCAAGTCCTTGTATATTATAGGCCGCTATGTGTCAAAGATGTCTAGTAGTTCATCATAAGCCTAAGACAGTGCATCCCTTGTTAGTTTTTAACTTGAAATAAGTTCTCCTTTCTGTTTGAGTTGCATCTTTGTTGTTTCTTTTCCCCTATCACTTCTATTTAGCTGGATCTAGAGAATGTTCTAGGGAATAACCAATAGGTAAGAGTGAAGTAGCCAGTTTTGATCGGTGCTGTAAACTAGTAGGAAATGCTTTAGCACCTACTAGATATTTTGTGGGATCATGATCCTTTTCAATTTACTGTTTGTCCAATGCGAAGAGAGATAAACACAGCATATAGGTCCCACAATGGTGTATGTGTCTCTCTCCAAATTAGATGGCAGGAAATTGGAAATAATGTATATCTTATTTTGTGAGTCTAAGTGCAACATTAGAATTAACAACTCAAGTTTGTTGGAATCAGCTGAACATCACTTCATGCCAATGATATGTGGTGTCAAAGATGTTCTTATGACATATTAGACAATCTTAAAGCCCCGGCTGTCTTTACTTCATGCCAATGACTGTACATGTATATTCTTCATCCACCTTCAAGATATGCCTGAGCTGTGTGATTTCGTTGAAATCTAGCAAAAGGGCCAAGTAATTTTCTTCACTGACGTGTAGTGAAGTCTAAAGGAGTCTGTAATTACTGGCAAAAGCCTGTATGGCTGTATGCAAGGCAGATGTTCTCACCGCATGCTTGACTTGTATTTACTTCTTTTCCGCGAATATGTGTGAGCTTTGCTCGATTTAAGACAAAATAGAAAGAAATCTACGCCGGGAGGACATACAATTGGCTTGAAAAATAGGCTCAAGCAGAAAGTCCAAGATACATAAAGTCCAATTGGGTAGAAAGCCCAAGATAAATAAAATCCTCTTAAACACGAGCCTAAAACCCAAAAATATAACCTACATGCACGCTAATGGGCACCGGGCGGGTCAAAATTTGGAGACAAAACACAATACAAAAATAGTTTTAAAAATTATTTTTGCATCTTTTAACGGTGCTCGTTTTGCAATTTGCAACCAGACACATTACACCTTAAACCAGTTACACTTTGCACTCTAAATCAAGATCTCACCACTACCCTCTATAAAAAATTAAACGTGTGACATAATCTGAACTGTCAAGTAGAAAAGGACGAACTGTGATGCTGTGAAAGCTATATGACCATTGGAATAAAAAACCAAGAACAAGACGTCAAAGCAATTGGAATTACATACAAACAAATTGTATCGGTCAGAATACGAGCTCGAGAAAATTGGCTCGGAGACCTCTGAATACCCCCTCAACTATTTGAATGAGCTGCTACCTGTAAAGGATTCTACAAGGCAGTCTCTTAACTAATCATGAGAAGATGAATTGAACCCATCTCGCTTCTGGGGAATTGCGAGATTGCTCTCAAGCATAAAAGAGAGATCCTTCATTTGTGACAGTAATGACTCCACGTCATTGGAGCTTGGCATGGTTCTTGCACTGGAAACCACTCCACCTTTTTCTTCATCATTATCACCTCCAAACTTTGAAATTGCATCGGGCATCCTGATACATACGACAGAATATATAAGATCGACTGTGTGGTTCGGCTAATTGTCATGGTGCAAAAGGTTAAAACTAAAGGCAGATAAATGCCCCATGCTATTTTAAAAGACCCAAAACCGTTTTCAACTATGATTCTATAAGGATCTTCTTCTTTAGAAGCCAAATCTACATCCAGAGGCCCTAATCCCAAATTCAGGGAGGGCACACAATACGTCTCCTGCATGCTAGGAAAAAGCTTCTTTATATACCTTTGAAAAAACAAAAAGAAGTGCGGAGATCATACAGATTCAAAAACAATTGGGTGCAGTCTGATACTGAGCAGGAAAGGAAGAGAAGATCAATAACCTTAAGCATGCAAGATGTAACAGGGGGAACAAATGTGATCAATAGCTGCCGGGAGAGGCAGTCAAGATTGTTAAACCTCAAACATGCAAGATGTAAAATGGAACAAGTGCAAACTGAATAACTGCCCAAAAACCTCCAATTCCAATCTACCCCCTCTTGACAAACATAAGGTTGGCTAATTGATCAACAAATGAAATAGATGAAAACATAAGAAAACCAATGCAAGTAAAGCGAATGAAGGAATATAAAGTTAATAGACTTTAAATCTGATATAAGTAGAAAAATATCTGAATCTCAAGAATGGACGTAGTATCTTTAAAAAAAAAAATTCTTTAGCATAATTAATAGGCACGTGCATAAATCTCAACCAGGTTTCACAACATCTTCGATATAATCTCACAACATCTTCGATATAATCTTCTTGCCTCCAGCAAAGCCTCTTTATTTGCTGAGGAATCTTGCAAACCAAGAACTCAAGCCTCAGAATCGCAACCCTCCCTTTAACAACTCAAGATTATTCTTCATCCCCCCCCCCCCCCCCCAAAACTCGCCCACAACTAAGTGCTCACTTCAGTAGACAAGCACATTGTTTCCACATTCGCAATGCCACTCAACCACCTCTTTCTACAAGATGTTTCTTTCCAAGGTGAAATGAAGGCACCATACCAAACCATCAACCATTATGGCAGAAGCACTGACAAGGAATAAGAACATGGAATTTGAATCCCTCGCAAAACCCAGCTGATATAAAGCCTTCCACAGTGTTTCTAGCTTCGTAGATACTAAGGACCGAGTACCAAAAAATAAAACAGAGTCTGGTTGAAACTGGCAAACAAACTCCTATCATTGCTAAGATTGTTCCTACAACCAAATATGTTCTCTTCAACCATATAGTGCTCTTTCCACTATCTAGATCAGTATTTAGCGACTTTACTCTGAAAGAGTAGAAAGATATATGATGAGATGGAATACACTCTCTTTCACTTCTACTATCCCCCCCCGCGGGGCCGCTTTCCGCTCTTCCCAAGAGCAAAACTGTGGCACAAACTTAGTAGGGGATTTTAGAAACATATCCAGATGAGAGAAAAGGGTTGAGACCCTAGCCTTATTCCATACATATAACAAGTCAATAGCACAATTAACAGCAGAAAACTGCCTCAAAAATATTAATAAGATAAACAGCATTCTAAGATGGCCTCAACACCCGAATTATATATCATCAGAAACAAGAGATGAAAGACAGCCCATACAATCCCACCATTAACACCCCCCCCCCCCCCCCCCCCCCTCTTTCTCTCCCTCCAAAATCCCAGAAAAATATCACGCTGATTGGCTCCAAATCACTATTATGAGTTATATGACCCGAAAATCAACTCTGTCCAGGGTTTAGCAGTATGCTTCAAAATTGAAATTGAAATCCAACATATACAAACCTGTCTGAAGTGGAAGCCTCTGGTGGGATACCCTTTACTTCTGAAGCACCATTTGCATTGCTAGCCCCCACAGATAAGAAGTCTGATATAGAAAATCTACCAAAGTCCATATCCTGTGAGTTGTTTGCTGAGCTGAACAAAATTATTTCTGAAGTTTCCACAGAAGGTGCTGCATTATTAATAGTTTGATTCCAAGAACCATTAGAAGGATCTAGTGCGCTGGTTGAGCTTGTAAAATCATTCCATGAATCGAGTGAATCATCATCTTCAGCAGTGGTCTTATTATCAGGAGCCTTATTACTGTTTATTTTGCCTAGATCAACTTGCAGCCAATCAGCATTCGTTGAAGAGTAATTATCTGCGGTCTCCACTAATCCGCCGTCTTCAACGTTTGCAGTTATTTCAACCTGCTCAGTCCGGCCAATTACTCCTAAGTCGGAATTACCCCATATATCATCCTGAAACCAGCCACTATTCATGGATGCTGATGGAACCATGTTATCATTTGCATTTCCAGCACTAGAATCTTTTGCAGGTCCAAAAAATGTGTCCAAATGAGAAGAAATTTCACTCTCATTACCCACAAAAGGGTCAAGTGATTTGGTTTCTTCCTGAGGTGTTCCTGAATCAGCAGACTGGAAGTTTGCCTCCCAGCCTGAAAAAGAGTCACCACTCTCATCTTCAATAGACCTCGTGGCTGTCTCAGAAGGCTGAATATTATCAAACAAACTAAGCTTTTCACGAACTTGGAAGTCATTACTTTCGGTATTTCCAATTTGTCTGTTCCACACCAGCTGCTCTTCAGACGCACTAGAAGCAGCATCTCTCTTTCCATCAGCAAAGAAGTTGTCTAGATCGACTCCAGCCAAATTCAAGGAACTTTTGCTTTGAATCAATGTCTCGTTAGAGACACTAGGCCCAACAATCTCCGATTCAGCAGACCATCTAACTTCTAAACTTAACAAATCAGACAAGGGAAACTCATCTTTAGGTGCATGCCGTCTACTTGATTCATTTGCTGTCACCATCTCCTGAAAAAAAAAAAATAATGACAAAATATTCTTTAAAAAAAAGAATCCCACATGTTCATTTGTACACAGAATGACAGAAACATACACAGGTAGATATAGAGGAACATATGTGTGTACATAAAAGCTACCTAATTTAGCATATAAAACCTTCCTGCAGTCAGACTAATAATCAAGACTCTACGTGTAATCTTCCTTTTGATGGTTTCGTCGCTGTCCTTGAAACGAAGGTACAAAAGCGAAGTACCATTCGTGTAACATCAAAATATGCGGCGGAGAATTTGTCTTTCCAATCGATACACCCCCAATTCTGAAAACACCACAGAGTAGTTCATGCACTGAAAAGCAAGAATCGTATTACATCCGTTATTCCAACTACGTTAATACCTACTAGGTAATAGAAATGTTTTCATGTCGTGCTTCCCATGCACTTGGATACAGAAAACTAGATTCCAATCGCGAAACTTTCTTGAAGAAAAGAAAATTTGATGATCCGATTTTAGGTCTTTTGAAAATCTAAGAAACAGATACGCCTAACATTACTTATTATCTGGGAACCCAAACGTAAAACATATGCAACTCGAGAAGCTCGAAGTTTTAATCTCCTTTCCTCTACGTTCTCCAAAACCAAATGCGAAAACATGGCAAAACTCCAGTAGCTTCTCACAGTTCAATTCCCGCCTTTCCTTTCATGCGGAAAATCCCACCGTCTTCTCATTTCTCCCATCCAATTTTCTCGGAAACGAAAGCGAAACCACCGAATCCGACTAAAATTTATTACTTACCGACCCGTCTAGGTCCAAGGACTCGAGCAACCAGCGGCATCCGAAGGTGTTTCGAAAGTTGAGTGGCTCGGGCGGGGGATCCCTGTTCTGGTCTCGGCCACAGAAGATGCAGATCAGGGACTGAATGCCTCGTAGGAGTCTGGCTTCGCAGTGCTTACATCGCAGGTACCGTGGGGATGGATCTAATTGGGCTAAGGTTTGTTGGGGCGAAGGGAGGCTCGGGAGCGAGGGATCATCGGGGTCGTAGGTGGAGAGATCAGCTTCTTCGCGGAGCGCGATTTGGACCTGCCTTATCAGATCGTAGGGGATTTCGAACGGCATTGTTTGGATTCAGCGAAACTCTGTGTGGGAGTGTGGGTGTGGCAGTCGGGAAATAGTTCAGTTGGGAACTTGGGAGTGACTGGGTTCAAGGCCTTTCAAAACGGGAGCGTTTGTGGGAAATGCATGCGGCGATACTGTCGCTTTGTCGAATTGTCGCCTCAAAAAATCACTTCCCCAAGTTCCAACTATGTCGTCGTGCCGAAATTTCTATCGCAACGAGGTTGTTACCCGCCGATTCCGAGTTTGTTGTTTGTTTTAAAGGCGAAAAGACTTTCATATTCATATATTTGCCTTAACAACTATCTTTTAAACTTTTTTTTTTCTAAATCAACTATCTTTTAAACGATTGAAAATGTTTAATGTTTTTAACGACTGTAACAAACTGAACGTCCGTGGTCACACCGCTTGGCAAGTTGTCTGCGCCGCAGACGAACCCAGCTTCCCAACCGAGTTACAGCTATCAAAGCCGGTCAAAGTTGAAAAACGAAAATAAAAATCATTATTCTATATATAAGATTGGGAAAAAAAAAAAATTTGGAAAAAAGCAAAGGTCGGCAGTAATTAAATACGAAGGCGAAGAGGAGGAAGAAGATGAATACGGAGACGAAGATCAGCTGATTAACAGCGCTGCCGACAACTTCGCCTTCTTTATCTCTCTCCGAGTATGGGAATGCCTAATCCAACGGTGTTAAAGGTGGTGTTGGGGGTGGTGGGGCTGTGCATAGCCGGTTACATATTAGGGCCACCCCTTTACTGGCACTTCATGGAGGGCTTAGCCGCCGTCGGCCATTCCTCTTCATCCTCCCCCTCCTCCTATTCCTGTCCTCCCTGCCAATGCGACTGTTCCTCTCAGCCCCTACTCACCATCCCAGAAGGTACGCATTAATAATCTTTCCCTTAAAAATGTCTGTTTCCTTTCTTGGATCTATTTGCTCTCCTTGTTCGATCTGATAAATAGAAAACCCAAACAAAAAGAGAAAGTTCTTGTAGATCACGTGCACTTGGGAAAGAATACGATCCCTTAAGACTTTTTCGGTTATGGTTTCTTTTTTCCTTCTTAATTCTCGATAATGTGTTGAGACTTTGAGTTATAGGAATTTAGTCGGGTTTTGATGTTTGTTAATGTCGTTTAGAGGTCTTTTACTCTCTGAGCTTTGTTTTGCTTATACGGTGGCTTAATTTTCAGTAGCATGAGCACTGAGTCGAGTCGAGTCAAACCTCTTGAGTTACTAAGCCTTTTGTGGTGCTTTCCTAGCTTTACTTTGTGTACCCTCACCCATGGTGTCCAATTCGCTCTAGATCCATGCTAAATCTGTTGGATAAACCGTGTTTTGAATGTCTTATTGGGTTTTCAGGGCTCTGAGCCCTGCATTTTAGCCTCTCAAGGAATATTCGTTTTGCTTGTTTGTAAGATACGATTTTGTTGGTTTTTCATTACAAGTACTTGAGAGATGGTGACCCAAAAAATGCTAACCAAAACAGAGAGATTAGTTTTTCTCACTGAAAGGTTAAAATCGAAAATGTTTTGAGCAGGTTTTCCGATGGAGTTAGATTCTTTTTCTGCTAATCCGAGAAATATAATAGTTTGCCCATTTTAATCTCATTTGGATTTGCAACCGAAAACATCTATGCTTTGCTTTGGCAAATCCCCAATCTCACTCAGATTTTGCTTGCAAGCAAGCCTGTTGACACCACTGTGTACCAGTGTTATGTAAGCCTTGTTCATCTGACTTCGTCTTTTCAAAGACAATAGGATCTTTCTAAATGAAGAATTGACTTAGATTACATTCATTTATGAAGAACTAGAACTTTTGTATTTGGATGGATTTGGCCTTCAGCACCTACATCGGTGTAGAGAGGGAAATCCACACCCTGTTGATTAGTCCTGGTATTCCTAGCTTTGAACAAAACTGTTCCCTAAAGGCTTGCTCTGAATAATACATTCACCCAAGCTTCCAACTTCCAAAACACCTAATCTTTCTGCAAATTGTCATTCTCTATGCTGGATGGTATGATCATTGTTTTCTGCTCCTACCTTTTGATTGTTCTGATAATGAAACAGACCCTTATTTCAATTTCTTTGTGTCTGCTTATGCAGGATTGGCTAATGCGTCATTTGCAGGTTAGTTTCTGTTTCATGATTTAGCTGCTTTGGGATGTTGTCAATTCATTGGGTGTGTATGATAGCATGCAGTGTTTTCTGTTTTTTTGATGAATCACTATCCTGGCTTTTACATTTTTACTTTGTTTAGTCTGGCTTGTGTTCTTTTAACATGTCCTTCAAAACACCTCCAAATGCAGATTTTTGTTTCTTTCTCTATTTAGTTGGGCTAATGCGGTGCTTGGTTGTCCTTTTGTTGATTTTGATGATTTCCTTAGTTTTGTTGCTTGTCTGGACTAAGCATTTTCAGTATGGTCCTTTGTACTGTTTTTGCTTTTTCTAATAAGATTGGTTACTTATCAAAAAAAAAAAACACCTCCAAATGCAGAAGTAGGTATTTATTAAGGCTGTGTTCTAATTAAGCTCTCACTCCATATCACCAGCATACATGTGCTTTGACACACTGTTTTGGAAACTTGCATACAAACCATCCCCTGTTGTATCCGAATTAACCTTTTTCTCCATATCAACAGCATGCATGTACTTAAGATGCTGTCTTGAAAACTGAGATGCAAGCTATCTCATTGTTTCTTGAGGAGTTCCTCAAGTTCTAATTTCCTACTGGCTAACCGGAACAACAATGTTACTTATAGATGGAGAGTGAGGGGTGTCTCAAGCTTTGGTTTCCTAGTGACTATTGATGTATTTTTAACTGGAACAACAATCCCTTTCTAACAATGACTTCCACACTTCAGAGCTAATTCAGATTTGTCTCAGGAAACCATAAACTAAACCTTCTACCGAAACACATTTCCCATTAATACACTTCGTACTTCCATATAGTTTGAAATAGTTGTATCTGCTCACATATTATAGATTATAATGAGAAGCTACAGTATACTGGAATATTTTCACTAATCGATAACCAGGCATGATTGTGGACCACTTATTTTGTGTACGCATTCCTTTTTCTTCCTTGGGTATTAATCCACCTCATTGAAGGACGGATTTGTGACTTGAAAAAGATTTTCCATGTGATCTGGCAGATCAGATGAACTATGATGCAAATGTTTTCTTATACTCTGATTTGCAGTTTTATTTGTATCTTTGTGTGGACTCTGTGAAGGTTCTCCCTCACATTTTTGTATGTGAGATGCATGCCGTGTAGACAGAAGTGCATGCATAGGTACACTTGAGGCATTGACATCCTTCAGAGTTTTTTTTATCTTTTTTTTCACCCCATGGCTTGCACTGGCATCCCATTCTGGAGTAAACAGTACCTTGTGGTTTGCAGCTGATGTGAACTATATGGTTACGAGCAGGAAATGCCTGTATTTTCTCTTTCTTTACCTTGTGATTAACCTAGGATTTGGGAAATCAACTAGCAGTAAAAAGAGAAGTGGTGATGTTGTTTGAGGAGGATAACTAGGATTTGATTTGACTGAATCTCAGTTCTTTTAATAATATTTTTTTTCCCTTCAATGGAATTGGCATTTTGTTCCAGATTGTGCAAAGCATGATCCAGAGGTGAGTGAAGATACTGAAAAGAATTTTGCGGAGCTCTTGGCAGAGGAACTGAAGCTGCGGGAAGCTGAGGCTTTGGAAAATCAGCAGCGTGCTGACATGGCTCTGCTTGAGGCAAAGAAGATTACATCCCAGTATCAAAAGGAAGCAGATAAGTGTAATTCAGGCATGGAAACATGTGAGGAAGCAAGAGAAAAAGCTGAAGCAACGTTAGTGGCTCAGAAGAAACTGACAGCAGTGTGGGAGCTTAGAGCTAGGCAGAGAGGATGGAAAGAAGGGACTGCCAACTCTCATGCTCAGAATCAGGGAAATGTTCAGACAGCATAAACAGTCGACCATGGCTTCATGAGGAACAATCTAAGGCTATCGGTCTACTCGTTGATTCGCAATGCCGGCAGTTCTGACTTTTTACTAGGCTCCACCTCGAAGAGGGTTTTTCATGAATCTGTTCATCATTTAAGCAATCTAAATTATGTATTAAGGGTATCCTAGCGTATAGAAAACTCATCATCATTGATACTTCCCTTTTCTTATAGGACTAAATTGGATCTCAACATTGTTCCTACATTGGAAGGTATTTCTTTGTCTCTTGGCTCCTGTTCTGAATCGCAATATTTGGAAAAACATGCCCTAAGAGAGGATCTGATCTGTATTATTAGGCTCCCATGTTATGATGGACTATGGGGCCATTTGTGTCCAATCCAAACAACCAACAAAAATTATCAAAAACACTGCCTCACACACATGATCCCCTTCCACAACTTTACCACTAATCATAAAATGTTGCGGAACCCAATTATTCTTTCACCATAAGTATCTGATGCTTTAGATTTGAGTACAGCCGCACGAGGATCACAATCAATGAGGACCTCAATTTGCCTTCTCGACGGCTGTGATTGAGCTCGAGTCCCCTGTGATTGAATCATACCTGCGGAACGCATAAGCGATAAACATGGCAGCTGTGAGGACCACGTAGTCCTTAGCCGCACACTGTTTATTTGACACACTGGGTGAACCTGTCTGCGGCCCGTTGGACCAGTACAAGTAACTCAATAATTCTGACCCATTGCTGTTCATGAACCGATCCGGTCTAAAACTCTCCGGTTCCTCGAAAACCTTCGGGTCCCTCATCACCAGCGTCTGATAGCCACAAAGTAACTCGCCCTTTTTTATGTCGTACACGGAGTCGTGTGAACGAAGCTGGAAATCCTTCCTGGCTCGGGCGTATTGAAGCGGAACCGGCGGGTTGAGCCGGAGGACCTCGTAGACGACCGACAGAACCAATTCCATTTCTTTGACCGAGTCAAAGTTCAGAGTTGACCCTCCCTTCTCTCTCACTTCTTGTCTTATCTTTTCTTGTAACCCGGTCGTGTCGCTTGCAATTGTACTCACTAAACTCGGTAGAAAAACTGAGAACCCACCAAACGCGTTGAAGCCCAGCACGAATAGCAAATTGTGAATGGTTTCTTCTGAACTCAGACCAAACTCGGTCTCTCCTCTCCTTAATACTTCCTTACCTATTAGAAGATATAGAACACAGGTGTGAATTCCTACATCATTATGTTTCAAATCAATTTGAAGAGTAAAACGTATGCACTAGGTTTAAAGGGATATATTCTCTACTAGACGGAACTCAATCATAGAAACATCATAAAAAGATCATATATTGTTTAATTTCAAACATTCTATAAAATGGATTAGATTCAAAAAAGCAATTTTCCAACTCGAAAAACAAACCAAGTAACGCTCTAAGCTTTTAGAATTTAAATTTATTGAGCCAGCTAGGCTAACATTACCTTCTTTTCGTACGAATTCGTAGAGCTTTCTGTAGTCTCCGCTAACAAGGAGAAATGGATATGCCCAAGAGTGGAGGAAGATCTCCTCCAGAGGCTGAAGGATGCCGATTTTGACTGTAGGGAGGAGCTGGAGGGCCAGCCAGCGGTCAAGCATAATATAACCGGACTCGGCGATATCGGGTGAGCTCGACGGGTCGGCTCCAACCAGGCTTTTGGTGAGGAACTTGAAGATGAACTTTTGGAGAGGGACGATGTAGCTGGCGGAGCCGGACTTGGAAATGTTGGACTCGATGGTATCCCACATGGTGTCCAAGTTACCCAAGACTTCGCTGACCCAGGTTTTGGAGCTTCGTTTCAGGATGTCCATGGCAAAGTTCTTGAGCTGATTACGTGGAGACAAGTGGTGAAGGTCGTTAGTGACAGTTTGTTCTGGCGGGTAAGACTTGAGATTATGAAGCGGCAAGATGGTCATGGAACATGGTGCAACAAATATCATGTTTTCCCGAAATATTCTTACATGGTCAAGAAAACTTTCAATGCATAATAAATATCTATTATTTGTTTTTATTATATGCACTCACTAAACATTGATTTCAATACATTATAGTTAAAAACTTTTCGGTCAATTTTGACAAGAAATTAATTTTTTTGGACTCTAAATTTACAATTTTACTTTCATCAAATTGTTACTGTCAAAAAAAAAAACATTATAAGGACAAATTTATCATTTTACATATTAAAAAATAATTTTTTATCAAAAATTGACAGATAATTTTAACAGATAATACAAAATTTCTAAAATTAATAATTTATATGTATAATGTCACAAAAAATATTATATGTGAGTGTAAAGTGTTAAAATCCTCCTATTTTTCTTTTCGTTTCTTTCCCGTACATCCCCTCTCACATGGTGACTTTCAGGATAGGTATGGGTTGTACACTAGCACTGCTAATTATTAGGACCCATCACGTTTCGTGCATGCTAGTTTAGGTTAGGTATGGGTACAGATAGGTATGACTTTCAACGGCTGTGAAGCACACTACAGTTTTCCTTATTATAATTTTTCTAGCATTTTGATGTATAATAACGAAATATAAATTGATAACATCCACGTTAAACTCAAATTATACAGGCTAACTGCATAAAAAAATAAAAAATTGTAAAAACTGATGTTAGAACTTAGAAGCAGTGTCACTGTATAGATATAGTGATATTGTTAGTTTGCTTCTTAGTAGAATTGAGAACAAAGGCTTGTTTGTTTCCTAGTAAAATTGGAAATTAAGATTTGTTTGTCTCCTATTTTGATTGGATAGTCTCTTCCTAGAGCGTGCGTGAGTTGGAGAGATTTCCTAGAGAGTTCCTTATATTTTCTTTTTTATTCTAGGGGAGAAGAATAGACATTA
The DNA here is from genome assembly GCA_003952965.2 of Morella rubra. Lineage (NCBI taxonomy): Eukaryota > Viridiplantae > Streptophyta > Magnoliopsida > Fagales > Myricaceae > Morella > Morella rubra. The sequence goes on along the minus strand of RXIC02000102.1, from coordinate 63,505 downwards.
ATCTTGACTACGTTAAATTATTTTGTCTTAATTTGTTTTCTTCTTTCTCTTTTGATTTTTATCTCTTGTGTGTGCCTCGGATTCTAACGGACATGCATTGCTGCTAAAACTTCTGTTAATTAAGAATTTTATTGTGTTCTTTGATCATTATCCAATGGGCACAGTAGTTTGCACACGTTCTGCACTAAAAATACTGATAAGACATTTTACGGTGATATTCTTTTAGAACCAAATCGGCATAGTTCCACAAAAGTTTAAAGCAGGTGGGACGTTTGAATGGTGAAGGCCCTTCTGCTCAGAAGAGAGAAGAGAGGAGAGGGAGAGGGGTTAAAATCTACCCAGCGTCTGTCTATCAAAAAATTTTAACAAATTTATTTTTACAAATATATATTGAAATTTTATTTTTTTCACCAATTTTAATACTATCTCTTTTCCACCACCAACACAAAATTTTATTAAAATTTTACACCTAAACACTATACTAGATATGGGAGAGAGAGGTCTGAGATAGCTTCATGTCTAAGGTGTTCATGATGGTGACTAGTGACTCTTCGTGACCACAAACTGATCAAAATTCACCCATATCTACCTAGATTTTAAGCTATTCCTTTCATGTTTCATGAGTTGCAACTATAGGACCAGGGGACCACGCCCTATAATTTCGATGGTCCCCATTTCATAATTTGGATTGGGTGAGGAAAAAGGTTTCTGTTACAAGACACTAAATTCTAAACTCTTATAAACACTAATTTAAATATATAAATTTAACAGTTCAATAATGGGTCACGTCATTTAATAATAATAATAATAATAATTGAGCCATCCAATCAAACCAACTTCATCTCATCTCGTTAAACAAACTATGATCAAATTCTAATTATTTTTATTTTTGTTATTAAATCATGCTTGATTCTTAATTATAAGAACTTAGAATAATTTCTCTGAAAAGAGAATCTTTTCCCAATCTGATCACACGAGGCCTAAGCATGAAACGGAAGAGATAGATCTGGAAAATTCAATTTGAGTTTGCCACGCTGCAAGAGGACCATTTTCAGAACTCTCAGGAAAATGACTTCCCCAGAAACACCTACCTCTAAGTCTAGGGTAATATCTAAGCCCTAATAGTCCGTACATCAATGAGTTGTACGAAATTAACCGATACCAGAGGAAAACAAACAAAATTAAATAGGAGAAGATGAAGAAGGAAATGCAAAATATTCACTGAACAAAAATTGCGATGTATCCTACAAAATTAATGTACTGGATAATACCTTAGAGTGTTCTGGTTCAGAAGTGTCAAGGTAAGCACAGACCCTGACATCCCCGGTGAACTTCACGCTGGGCACGAAATCTCCAACGAGAACGTTCCGCTTCTCCACGATCTCCATGTCAAAGAGGTGTGCGAAAGACTTGGTGTCGAGGACGGCAACGACGTTAGGGTTAACATTTCTGAAGAAAGGGAAGGAGGGAGGGACGTTGGTGCGGAAAACCGTGCTCTTGTACTTCTCTATTCTCTTCCTGAAGAACTTCTCGGGGCCTTGGAACCAGAAGTAGTCGAGGCGGTCGGATATGGGGCCTAATAGTGGCCAGCCATAGCTGCCGGGGATTGTCCGCAGTGGTAGGGTTGTCGGAGGTGGAGAGGAAGGTAGCGGCGACTCATCTTGCGCTGATGGCACGCCGGGAGATATGCTCATTCTGCTGCTCATCGTCAGAGACATGGTTGTTAAGATGTTGTTGGTTGGGTGCCTCTTCTCTATTGCATTTAAGTGAGCGACTGGAAATGAATCTTCTCCTCCTTACGGCGATGGAGGGAGGCACTTTGCAATTTTGCATATTTATCACGCTAAAAAGAAGAAAGAAAAGTAAACCAGCACATGTTGTACTGTGGATGGGGATTGGTTAGCAAACCGAGAAGGGAAAGTACGATTTTTCCCAGCCACAGATTATAATTATTATAAATATTATATTTTACGATTTAAATTATTACGTTTGATACGTTAGATTTACCGGCGATCGATCTCTAACACATTATATATATATATTTTTTTTTTATCAAATTAAACAACAAAATAACTTTTTTTAAAAATAAATAAAATGATGATCATAGTATTAAAAAGTTAAAATTGTAAATTACATTTAATGGATAATCATTATTTTATTTTTTTTCTAAAGTCAATTTCTTGTTTAATTTGACGGAAGAAATAGAAATACGTTAGGGGTGAATAATTTGTAAGTATAATATCTTAAATTTGATAGAAGTACAAAGTACAAATATATTTTTTCCTAAAAAAGAAAGCTAAATAACATGAAGATATTTGAGATAGTCTTTGCACATAAGTCAAAATTTTGTTAAAAAAATAATATTTCTCTTCCATCAAATTATTTTTTTTATTACAAAAAATATATAGAATTAATTTCAGATAATTTAAAAAAAATTAATTTACAATTACTACTTACAAGAAAAATAAATGAGTCAAATTATCTCTTTTTATTAAAAAAAATTTACTCAAAAAATTTCTAAAATTTTAATTTATAAATACTACATAACTAAAAGAGTTAATGTGGATATAAGTTCGCATAAAAGAATTTTAAGACGGATCATTCTTGTTTCAACATGATAAAGATTAAGATGCCCGAGATAAACAAATAAATAAATTGGTAAACGTTGAATGGTGTCCAGTCGGTGTTGTGTTGACAGGGGGCAAAAGGAATCATACATACCTAGTGAAGGCAAAAGAAAAAAAGAAAACAGAAAACAGACGGTTCACAGCTCCTCAATAATTAAAAAACTGCAGCTCTCAGCTCTCAGCTCTTTGGGGGCCATCGCTAATAATTTTTTTTTTTTTTTAAAAAACGTAGAACAAAATATTTTTTTCTTCCAAATTTGAAGGGAAGCAACCTAGCTGGGGCCCTTGGCTTCGCGCCTCTGGTCATTAGCGTCTCGATTTTGACACCCAATAACGGGCCACCGCAGTTTCCTTTCTCTCTGTTTTTTTTATTTATTTAAACAAATTCTAAAAACATCTGTATTCATTCAAATAAATAGAAAAAAAAAAATTATCCAATTATTTTTCACCACACTTTTTTATAAACAGTAGTTGAAATTTGTAAAAAATTATTAAAATTTATAAAAAAAAAATGTTAAAATTTATGAAGAATTGATAAAATTTGTGAAAAAGAGTTTCAACAGCGATGGACTTAATTTTCACACCCATACTAAAATTTTCCAAAAATTTGTGATGTTTGACCTAAGTCGATTAAGGCCATATTTGCAAACATAACAATTTCGGGAATGTTGTAAAAATTGATGGGTGTTAGAGTTTTTAAATTTTTAGAAAAAGTAGTGAAAAAATAAAATTGTGAAAATTGGTGAAAATTTGAAAAAAGAAATGATTTAAGTAATTTTTTTTTTGTTTATTACAATGAAAAAAATAATTTTATAAAAAAGAGATAGATTATTTTAAAATTATTTTATTAGATCAAAATTTTGAATTAATATTATTTGCAAATCAAAATTTTAGCATGCCCTGATTTCGTTTGTGTTTTCGATTCTTTTCTCCTCCCTGCCAAACACTGTTTTTGGGAGGGGACATAAATATCTTCGCAAATGGACAATAATCACGTGCAATACGTGATACGAAAGCAGTGACATGTAAGTAAAGACAGGAGATGCTATCGCATCTGATTCGTGAAATCTGCTTAACTTTGCGAATGCTATTGCTGTCATATGTTTTCGGTTTGGGCAAACAGTGTTCACAAGTTTTTCGAAAATCGGTTCTGACACGGTGATTCATCCCTCTTTCCAAAATCGGTTCTGACATCAGACGAACTCTCGAAGGAAATGGTGCGTTGCATGACACGGTGACGCTAAACCCCGTGTATAAGAAGTTAAAAGAGGATCAAATGTTAAATAATAATAAAAAGGAATAAATATAAATTCGTGTGATATAAGTGAAAATCTAATTAATTCTTATGATAATAAAAATATACAATTAGTCCTCTGCTTTCGCTTTCTTTTGCTATTGATGGAATGATTAAAATTTTAAATATATATTTTTTAAAATTTTAAGAAATTAGATTTTTATGTTTAAAATTACTATTTTAGCCAAAGTTTCTGCAATATAAAAATAACAAGTTAGAGTCTAAATTATCAAGAATCTTATAATTAAAAGAGTGTAAAGTGTATTTATAGTATGATAAAAAAAAATAAAAAATACAAATTAAGCTCCTCTTATTTATTATTGATCATTTATTTGGTTTTTTTTTGTAGAGAATAAATATATTTTCACCCATCAACTACCAAGTCTTTGACACATTGTATCATAAATTATTAGTTTTGATCTACTGTACCCTCCAACTATCAATGTTAAATACTTTGTATCATAAATTATTTAATTTGACAAATTGTACTTTTAAACTACCAATCTTAAATATTTTGTACCTTCCGTCTTAATAATAATACTCTTGAGAACTTAATAAATAGACAACAATATTTTCAATATATAAAAAGTATGTCAAGAGCATTATCATTATTTTAGTCTAAAAAATTAATAGAGAGTACAAAATGTTTAAAATTAATAGTTAAAGGGTGTAATGTGTTAAAACTTATAATTTATTATGCAAAGTGTAAAATATATAGTAATTATAGGTGAAAAATATTTTTTTTTCCTTTTTAATATTATCCTCTTATAGTTTAAAACGAAGAACGTGATGAGGTTTTCAAATGAGAAGATTTCCAACGAAGCACTCTCAAAAAAAAAAACAAAATGAATGTATGGAGTCTCTCTCCTCACACACGGGTCACAGTGACGCTATTGACCAACCCAACTCATCGATTTCATGTCACCCTACTTTCGGTGTGATTGGGATTAAGCTGTGATTCACGTATCCGGAAGAAATATTTGTGGCCCCCGCCTTGCACAAACACGTGTTTCCAAGTGTTCGGAAAATGCTTAACACTCATTCGGGGTTTTTGTTATGATTCACGCGTCTCTCACAGATTCGTGATTGGTGACAATTGTATTGGAAACGTTGGTATGGAAAAGTATAATGGAATATAAATATATTTAATAAAATTTATAAAATAAATATTTAAAATTTTAAAAATTTATATACTAATATATTTATATAATTTTTTATATAAAATTCTAATAAATTTTTTCTCTTTATATTTATTTCATTTAATTTTAATTTTTTATTAAACAATTACAGTAGATTATATCTCTCTACACATATTTTATAGTCTCTAATAAAAATTAAATATTTTTTTAAAATTTTTTATTTTTACACAAAAATTTATAAAACTTCAATCTAAATAAATATTTATAATCAAAATCTTAAAAATCTTACAATTTTTTTATGGTATCCCCGGTGAAATATGGTTAGTCTGATAGTAAAAAACCGAGGGTTTGACTTGATCCAAAAGCAAAATAGAGAATGACAAAATGTCACGAGATGTCTTGGAGATATTTAATGGAAACACTACGGGCCACAGAGTTAGTGTCTATCCATCGACGGAAAGCAACAACATTGGTGTCTAACCTGTCCCTGTCACCCTAGTTAATGTTTTTTTTTTTAAGCACCCTAGTTAAAAGCTTTTGATTGTTAGGTAAGCTGTTTTTTTTTTTTCAAATATTATTCGGTTCCTCTAACCTATTTGCTGGGGGGATGTCAACCTCAACTAGTCCATGCGTTGGCTTCATTGGTTATATTACATTTCTAAGTAAAAGCCAGTTGTGTTTAAAGTAAAATATATATATATATATATATTATTTACGGGGGGAAAAGAGAGGCAATTTTAGACGACGTTCTTCCACCACAACTCATTCATTATGGGTGTAACACATTGTTATCCCAGCATGTGATTATTATGGTTCTTTAAATTATATTTTTGCCTTGCCTGTCACACCGCCATACATCAAGCCCACCAAAGAGATTTCAATTCACGGTTGAAGACCACAAATAATCTTTTTAACCACAAAAAAAAAAATAAAAGAAGACTGATGGCATACTTGAAAGTTGAAACCGCGTGATGTTCGTGGGGGCGGGGGTGAGCTAAACCCACATGGTCGCAAAACTAAAAGGCAGTAAACAACAAAGCTAACAGGCCACATGCCAGGAAGGCCTGTCGCAGAGAAGGCAACAACCAACTGCTCCAATTCATGCGCACCACACTTTTAGGCGATAATTGTGGCACAAGGTTTTGGCTCAACTTTCAAGCAGTCTCTTCGAGTACGTCTGCTGTCATATGCACTAAGAGACCGTCTCAAAGCGAAGTGAAGAAAGAATGCAGGTTCAAGCATTGTATTCCACGCAGCTATTAGAAATAACCTGTGTCATGTCAGTATCTGCATCGAATACTGATCTATCCACTTCCAGTTGCATTATTGGTGGTCCTTTTACCGTTTGCTGTCACGACCTTTTAGCATTTTAAAAAAATTATAGTTACTTACCAAAGAGGTGTAGATGATGTTGATTTCACAAAAGACTCGATATTTATGAACAACTTAGAAGTGTCCAGTCGACGAATACAACTTGGAAAGAATGGAATCAGTTTTTCTCAATCAAGAATGCCTCGACTGAATAAATTCACTTGATTCACACAATTCTTCTGGTCATGCCTTTTCTTCTTTTACTTTCTATTGCGACATGTTATCATGGTGTTGAGTGTCAAAATTTTGGACCTGGTTAAAAAAATTATAAAATAATATTTTTCTTCATCAAATATTATTTTTATTATTCATTCAAATATTCTATCTTTTCACCAACTTTTATAAACTATCTTCACTTTTTTCACTAAATCGTAAATTTCAAAATTTTAACACTCAAATACCACATTAGAAAGCAACACAGATAAACCCCTGTACATTTCTTCATAGATTCAGAAGCTGTGGACATGGGAAGATAAGTACATGGATCAATCAGTTCAGAGTCCTACACATTTTTCGTAGTATAGTGCAAGAACATATATGGTAAAGTTAAGCTATAGACCATCCCACTTATTTGCATATAAGGGGAAGGTACACAGACCATCTATGTTGGTGAAACCATGAATGCTTAAACCCTTGCTGATCAGCTAAAAACAATAGATATATAGAAGTTGTGGTTAAAGTACCACAAATTTTCACAGCAGAATTCAATATACCTAGGATGAGACAACGCTCTAGATCATCTCACTTCTGCGCATTTCATTAAGAGGAAAGCATATACTGAGATCATCCAAGTTTGTGCAGCCCTGAATGCTCAACCCATGCTCATTAGCTAAATGTAATAGGCATATAAAACACAAATGGGGGGAGATATCATTAATACTTCCAGCAGCTCTGCAGTCATTAGGAAAGCTGGCCAAGATTTCCCTGAATGATATCGCTTCCTCCTGACCCTATCCAAGACCAATATATACACCGATTAAGAACTTACGCAAAACATACACAGATTAACTACTAATCTTATGTGAACAACACAAAAATGCCATCTTAAATAAACTGAAAAATGCAGATGCAAAGCACTCTGAGAAACAAGAAAGAAAGATAACAGTGTGTAATATATTTACTGGTATATGACATAAGAAAAAAGATGTTTTGACCGCAACCTCAAAGAGTAATAAACTCGACACAATCAGTAAAAGGCATGTTGGTTGTTTTCAGGTTTCTACCCTTTTTTTCCTTAAATCAGTTATTACATTAATCCTTCAGCCAAAAGTAAATTGGTTTCTGCCAAGCAAATAGAGATTTTTGCATATTGTATGAGAAAAGTGAGAATAGCTACTCCTGTCTTTATATAGCTAAAGCCAAATATATACCTCAGGTGAAGTTGTAATGGAATGGTTTAGATAGTATGTTCGCCTAAACAAACGAAAATAGGAAGAGTGCTCGTGGATTAGCACATGGATAATAAGGAAAGGCAAACATATGCAATTCTGCATCAGAAAAAAACAAAGCATCTTCTCTACAAGGAAATATTTCACGAAATAGCTAAGGTAAACCTTTGTCAGTTCAAACAAAGGGGCTTGTGGAGGATGCCAAATGGACTACATCAGATTCTCTTTCAATTGCCTTTCTACCTCTCAAGCTTCATCTATTAATATTTCAATCTTCTGATGCCTTCTGTATTCCTTTTGGTGTTCTTCTCTTGTTTTCAACTTAAATACAATTAGCACATAGATCAAAGTAGCACGATTTTTTTTGTATCATGCCTCTACTTCACCAACAAGGCATCCTCTAAGTGAATTGTTGTGTACGATTCCTACCCAGATTGATGCTTGAAAGATTTTACCTGAACATTCTATATGCAATAAGGATACCTGTAATTTGCAAAATGGTGAAAATATTTCTATACCTGAGGAGACGAAGGAGATTCTTGTATATGGTCCCAAAGGGTTTCTTTCAGTGCTTGGACGTCAACTTGCTTAGAAGTTTTGTCATACTGGACTTCCATTTTATTGACCTGTATTGTTTAGATAAAGGAAGCAAGGCATAACTTCAAACTGCAATATTCTAATCACATGCTTGTTCTATGCCACCTAATAATCTGGATTATACAACAGCAAATTTGTATGTTGTTTTGAAGGAAAGGCTAACGATACAAGGCATACTTCTATTTTGAACCTAAACAAAAATGCAGATATCAAGGTTGTAAAACCACCGTGATTCCAATCCATGGGAATTCCTAACTGAAAGGTCAAGACTCGAATGCAAATTTATTTGCTAAAACAGAAGTATGCTGCGTTGGGGTGAAAACCTACCTGGCGAGGTTGAGAAACAAGTGTGCTGGAGGCCTCTATATCACTGTGGACACTTTCATCGTCATATTGGCCCCCAAAACCACTTGCATCATCCCAGGAGGGCAGCGATCCATAATCATCTGATTGTTGCCTTGAATCATCTGAAAATATATAAATCTTAATGATGCCCTCTATAATAGTTACTCTAGACATCACCTGGGTAATTTTTATATTGAAGGGAAACAACAGGGACTAGAAGGCAAAATAAACATTAGACATAACAATTCATGGATCAAGCCCCGAGAAATTTTACCTGAACATTTTCTTCCCCTCACCCGGAGGCACTGCAACCAAGTAAAGCTTTGAACATGTTAAAAGAAAATGAAAACATACCATTACAACACATACCATATTCTGTGATTAGCAACAAGCATTACCTTTACATTAGGGAGAAGAAACAACTTGACAAGATCTTCTGGTTGATAATGACAATCTTCGGGAAGTTTTGTATTACAAGGTGCCCTATTTGTAGGCAACAGTAAGGACTTGGGATTTTTTGGAGGAGCAAAGACATCAGACACATCTTCATCTAAGGCTTTTGTAAAATCAATATCAACCACTGTTTGTTTCTTATTTCTTGGTTGCTTGGTTGTTACTGGTGATGCATTTTTTGTAGTCGGATCCTCCTCTGAACCTTCAGAACAGATCCCACATAACAATACCGTAAAGAAAAAGCCACCAAAAGGAATAAACCAATTTTTCATATAAACTAGAAGTACTCCCTGAACCCTACCTTTAGTTTTCCTATACTTCCAATGATCAGGACCTGCCCAAGCATTTTGTTTGGTGAAGCCCAGGTTTAAGAACAGATAACCATCAAGTTTCTCAACTTTATCATCAATATCAGGTTCGTGGAAAGAAAGAGGTTCATTTTCCTGCAAAATGCAACAAGATATGGTCAAATCACATTTTGCTGTATTCTCATAAATAATAAGGAGAGAAACCAAAGAAAAAGATCTATGAAAGAACAAAAATTAATTGTATGGGGTTCTTTTCGCAAAAACCTCAGGATAACTTGGATAACTTGAATCTGCACACATGTGGCCCTCATCAACCACACTTTTTTGGTCATCATGATCATAATTCCAGGTCCCACAGTTCTCAAATGCATCATCATCAAAATCAGCTTCTTTCTCATAAGCTGCATCGGCTTTTTCTGCTGATTTCTGGTCAGAAGAGTACAAATCTGACGGCCTTTTATTACCTTCATCAAATTTATTGACTACATCTCTCAGGGTTGGAGAAATTTCATCCTTTACGCGCATGTTCAACACCATCTCTTCTATATATTCTGTGCGAAGTACAGGATATGAGTGTCAGTGTAACTGGAATTTCTCTTATGACAAAGGAAAGATCAGGAACTCCACATATTACAATGATTTACACACCTCCAGCAAAAGAAAGATCAATCGTTTCAGATTTATCTTGCTGATTTTGACATAACAGGCACTTCCCAGGGATTTCCTGTGAATCAAAAAGCAGCCTACATCCACCATACACTCCAAGATTATTCATTAAAAGACCCTTGGCTCCACCTTCATCAAATTGGGCAGATGTCTGATGATAAAGTGGATCCACTGCAAATGCAACTGCAAAAACACATGCAGTTCAATTATAGCCTCAAACTTGGATCCCATAGTAGTATCAGACAGCAAAAGATATGTGATCACCATCAAACTTCTTCACATTAAGAGCCTCGAAAGATGATTCAAGTGTTGATAAAGGGGAAAACTGCATGTGTTACATGTGTTAACTTCCGTTAATATATATCTTCATCAATTACTCCACTATACAGATAAAAAACTATGAACCTTTCTATCCATCTCTTTTTTGGAATGACCTTCCTCTTGTCCAGTTTCAACATTATTGTCCTCCAAGGTTGCATCTGATATCAACACAGAAACAAAAGACAAACAGAATTTAATGGGCATAAATTCAAAAGTGAGCAGGTGCTGCAAAACAGCGAGAAAAAGAGATTACCGTAACGCATATGAGTAATTAACCTTACTGTCCAGCACACACGTTTGAAGACAAGACTTACTCGTGAGTAAGCACTTGTCCATTTAAAAGGCCAACAATATGGTTTTCTCTTACTCACATAATTGGTAACAGTGTGAAGGTCAGGATACCTCACTTTGAATATCCCTTTACATCTCTAGCAACCCCCAAGTGTCAATAGACTAAACTGTTTAAAATTCCATTTTCAATATTTTAAATTAACCCCCAAAAGAAAGAAACACACACAAAAGGAAGAAGCCAAAGCAATTTCTGAGGCTAATTAACCTAACCTTGCTCATTTTCTTGACCTGCTCTGTTCATTCCACCAAGCACCTTATAAGCCTCTGAATGCACTGAATCTACCCTGAGAGAGTAAATCTTAACTCCAGCTTCAAGAGTGCAACTTGCCTACACAATGAGAAATAATTACCACTCGCAGTATGTAACATTTGCAACAGGATTTCTGCAATGTTACGTAGCAACCGTTTTACAGTCAACAACAGAAGTTGATTCTACCAATGAATTGTATACATCATACATATATCTGCAAGAATCGTGCATTGGACACCCAGTTAAGGGCAATAAGGTGGTTTCCATTGACCATTCAAATCAGAGACATGATTAGCCGATGTTAGCTGCATCCATACCAGACCAAATGAACAAACTTAAGACAATACGGCCCAAAGCGTAAATCTTTATGCAGAATTTAACAATCAATTGCAAATCACTTAATGTACCTTTAGGTACATATGACCACATATATGGAACACTAATCTACTCTTTAAGATAAAGAACGATCTTACCTCTAAAATGTTACCTATAAAAATTCCTACTAAGGTTAGAACAACACATCATGTTGAAAGACAATGTCTCGCCAAATTTAATTGCAAATCTTGGTTCCCCACCCTCAATCTAATCCAAAACCTTGTTTTGTAGAGGAAACGTGGTCCAATTGTTATTCCACTATTTATCTCAGCATCCAAATATTATTTTCGTCGAGAACTATTTTCCACGAAAATCAGCTGCCAGAGAGACCCGCATTTTCTACCATGTTATCCACAAACAAGTAAAGTGCTTTAAGCCAAGAAAAAAAAAACACAGTACCTGTTGAAAATTCGTCTCCGCATCGTCTTCTTCCTCGACCTTTATAATCTCTGTTAAATGATCTATCAAATTCAGCTCCCACGTGTTCTTTTGATTGATTTTCTGCAAACCAAGAAATTCACAAAGTTAAAAATAAAGAAGATACCTAAGCAAAAAAAAAAAAAAAAAAAAACCATATGCGAAGTTTACATTCTGCGAAATAGGATTGTATACTAGTATTTGACCATCTTCGAGGGAAAACATTCTTGTGTTTCAGTTGTTTCTTTCGCTCTCTCAGCGGTTATTTTCCACTAAATTTAACATTTGATGCAAAATCAGCAAGGAATATAGTTCGAGAGAAAGAGAGATACGAATAGATTGTACGGACATTTTCGCTGGCGAGTTTGATGCAATTGCGGAAGAGATCGAGGATCTGTTGCTTGCCGAGGCAGGGATCGAGATCAGGATCACCGTCACCGAACCGCGGCGCAACTACGGACTTGCGGCGGACCTTAGCAGCTCGAGCGGCGCGGGCCTGAGCACGCTCGAGCTGGTCGTTGTTGGAGCCCAGGAAAAAGGGGCTGGTCGGAGATTGGATCCTTGGGGCCGTGGGGAGGAGGAGCCTCTGCTTCGGGTTTGGGCTTAGGGCTTCCGCCATTGTGGCTGAAGCAACTCTACGAGAAATCCAACGTTTTGAACGTACTTGATGTCTTTGGGATTGTTCTTTCGCGAAGGAGGAGCGATACGTGCTTTTCTCCTTCGTTGGGTTTGGGCGTCAGAGTGAAAGAAATGGACGTGATGTATCACTTTCCCTCCAGTTTAGGTTTTGAAATTGGAAGAAGGTGAACGACACACTAACGACATCCCGTTTTGTGTTTGAAAAGCTTCTCTTTTTTTTTTTCTTTTTCTGTAGGTAACTGTGAATTTCATTTCTATATAGGTGCCGAGTAGCAACGGCCGATCTCAAGCAACCAAGTCATAAAATATATTAGCTTAGAATAAAAAAAAAGTCATAAAATCTATTAAAACAACATCAAAGACCCAAATCCCCATACATATATTGGCCTTGAAGGCTAAATCCAAATAGCTATAAAAACCTCGTACAAAACTACATATAGGCGAAGAGACCACGTAGTTCCTAAACGGATCAAAAGATTCAAAAGTATTTCTGCCACAAACGACGGAAGAGAGAGTGAGAGAACACCTTATTCCTACTTTTTTAGAAAGATCGTCTACACCAATATGGCATGGGAACAAAATTCTTAGAATAAAAAAAAGGTGATGAGAGAAAATAAAAAAGTTGGTGAAAAAGTAAAAAAAATTTAAAAAAGTAAAGAAAAATAAAGAATTGTAATAATGATAAAATTTTAAGAATTAAAATTTTAATTTACCAAATGTCATGTAATACTAGGCAAAAAGACACTTTTAAAGATACCATCGTTATAAGGTGCTTGATATTGCAAAGCTTTCAACAGTCTTTTTTCAATTTATATTTGTTTTGTTATGATTCAATGAAGCAATCAAGTAATATCGCCTCTTAGTTACTCATAATTTCTCTTTATTCTTCGTTTTTCTCAAGCCCTCTAGGTCCAGAATATGTTCACTAAGTCTGAATCCACCTCACAATGATACCACGACAATCTAAGAACAAATTACATAAAAGAGAGTGGTCAAATACCTTACTCCTACTTTTTCGAAATATATAAAGAGATGCTTTTAAAAATATCAAGATGTTTGAAATTGACAAGGTTTCAAAAACCCTTTTTCAATTTATATTTGTTTTGTTATGATTCGACGAAGCAGTCAAGTAATATCGTCATCTATTTAATGTCTTAGTTATTCACAATTTCTTTTTATTCTTCAAATTTTCTCAAGCCCTCTGGTCTAGAATATGTTCACTCAAGTCTGAATCCACCTTGCAATGACACTATGATTATCGATAAACAAGGTGAACAAAATTTTATGTGAAACTATGGAACAATTGTTGGTTGGAGATTCCTAGATCTTTGTTTTCATGTACGGAAAATTTTTGTGAATTCCCATTTTGAGTATCTTGTAAACAAGAAAAAATGCTAATTTTTGGCAGAAACTCCATCCATTCCATTTTGGGGCCGCTACAGGGTCCATTCAGTTAGAAGTGGTTAACGGTAGTGTAGGTGACGATTTGGTGAAAACCGTCATCGTCACTGTCATCGCAATTGACAGAAATTACATAATTGACACTGCCAATGCACCGCTAAAGCACAATAATCGCTCTTGCCGGTGACGGTATTAACGGTAAGGTTATACAGTAACCGCTTAAACCGTTGGGCAAAAAAAAATGGATTTTTTTTTTGCTTTTCATTTTTTTCACTGTTTGGGCTTTTTTGTTTTTTTTTTTTTTTTTTTTTTTTTTTTACCATTAAGACCATTTGATGCCTATATATAAGCAACAAATATAATCATTCAAATATCATAACCTGTTTAAATTTTCAACATAATATCATAATCAATAATCATATCAAATGGAAAAATATCATAACTTATTCAAACATAATATCATAATCATTAATAATCATAACAAATATAATAAGCTGTCCAAAAGTCCAACATAATATCATATTCAAACATAAAGACTAAAGTCCAATAAAAGTGTCCAACAATGTGACATAAACCAACTAAAATATTCCAACAAAAGCCAACAAAAGTATGTCACATAATCAATAATCATCTTAAGTCTCAACTAGGGGGGTTAACGGTAGTGTAGGTGACAGTTTGGCGAAAACCGTCACCGTCACCGCAAATTGACGGAATCACATATTTGACACCGTCACCGTACCGCTAAGGCACAATAACGCCTTTGCCGGTTACGGTACCGGTAGCGGTGGCGGTTTTATTGTTAAAACCGTCATCGCCAGTGAAAATGAGCACCCTTACATCCAGTCATCATCCAACCCCGCTTTTTAATAGTCACTTTGTCGGTGTCTATTTGTACCGGCTTATTCGGTGTCATCCAAACTGAGCTGTAATTGTGTCTCCATGTGACTTGAAGTAAGTGTGTAAGAAGACAAGCGGTTGATCTCCTTAGAGGACTCAAGCTATGAAAATTCTATGGAGTCCACCTAATCTATGCTCAAGAAAACCATGTACGAAGATCATAGAGAGGTTTCACTAGCCAGACGTGGGCTATTTGTCTCGAGCTAATGATGAGAATTTTCACAGAGAGATTTCACTAGCCAGACTTGCTCTAGCTAGCACGAGCAAATGATGCAACTTTTTACAGAGATGTTTAGCTGGCGTATAGCTCGACCTCATGCTTGAGCAAATTTGAAGAATCAGCACTGAGAAAGTACGCCTGCCTTAAGCTTGTTGCCTGGCTCGAGCGAATTCATTATGAAGAAGTTCACTTGATAGTCGCTCGACTTTTGCTCGAGTGAATTGAGATAAAATTTCAAATTTCTTATCGTTTCAGAATCCTGATTGGACTCAAACGCATGGATTCATATATATACCTTGGGTGAAGGGAATCTAACCCTAAGGTGGTCGTATTATTGTTTTCATTAAGTCTCAATTTGAGAGAGAAAAATACCTCATATTTCAAATCTAAATTGCTAGAAATTTCTCTCATCCAATCACCTTGAAACCAACTTTCATTGTTGAAGTCTTCAGAGTGATGGAAGAGTTTGGTGTTGAAGAACGAGTTCATACGTAAAGCGTCTATAAAAGAGTCTCAAAAGATTGAGATTGTTTTTTGTACGATGCAGGTTTGGGTAGGGTTTTTCGAATAATCACATTGGAGTTATTAAAGTCAACAAAGGGGGGTTGTGTAGTGTCTGAATCATTATCAGTACGATTTCTCTTCTTAGTGGATTTTAGGTGGTGTTGAATTTGCTTATAGCCCAAAATGGTTTTTCTTTTAAAGGATGTTTCAAAAGTTTTCCACTTCATAAACAAAATCTTGTCTCTTTGTGCGGTTGGAGTTTGATTTAGTTTTTGCTATTTATTTTGTTGATTTACTTTGTTATTGTTCAGATCTAGACCAGACATTTTTATAACTTGTTTTGAAATTTTCATAGTGTTTTTAATTAAAGGAGAAAACACATATTCACCCATTTAAGTGTTGTTTGGGACTAAACTGGATTTTTCACACTTCAACAGATCTTTATGCGTTTGTTGTCATTGTACAACAGCTTTAACTAACATATGGTAATCTTCTAAAATTAACAACTTTTGTCCAAATACTCTCTCTAAACTCTCTATGCATCCCTGAACCCAACGCCTCCCTGGAGGAGGGTGGGAGCTCCTTCTTTCCCGTTTTTTCCTCCTCCCTCTCCTCCTCTCTGGTTTTACTGGCCAGTGGTTGTGGTTGGTTTTTTTTTTTTTTTTGCAGGTGGCACACGAGCGGCTGACGGTGGATTCCGACAAGCTTCGACGGCCTCGATCTACGTAGCGATGTGTTTCCGGCGCATGTAGATTCATATGCCCCACGCAGTACGTGTGAATCTCATGCGCCGAGCACTCTAGCCAAAGCATATGGCTCCTTCGCCTCCCATGACTTGCCTCTCTTCCCAGGACCGCCCTTTGAGGCTCTTGTCCTCCCCTCTAGGCTGTGGACCTCCTCCGATCACCACCACGCGCCGCCTCTGCCACCAACTTCTCCAGTTAAGCTCTGGCCAGTGCCTTCTCGTTTTAGTCCGCTGCCTTTGTTAGCTATCCGCCCTTTTGGGCTTACCTATAGTGTGTGTCTGTGTAGTTGTTATAGCTAGTGTTTGCGTAGGAAGTGCTTTGAGGGAGCAGGATGGACGCTACGTCCGTCCTTTCTCTGCTGTAGTCGCCATTGCTTTGCGTAATGTTTGTTACTTGTCACGGGCCTTTCGGGCCCCTTTACTGCGGGTCTCCCCGCTTTCAAAGACCTTGCATCCTCTTTTATAGGCTTTGGCCCCTAGACTTCTTGTTGGCCATTTGGGTCATTTTTATGTAAATTTTCAGCTGTAATTCTCTATGCACTCAATAAAATTGTCTTGATTACAAAAAAAAAAAAAAAAACTGCACAAAACTGCAGTGGCTACTCCACAAAACTGCAGTAATGTATCTTGTTACTTTTTCTTTGCCAGGTAAATGAGGTCATCCTTTTAAGTGTGGCTGTTTTCACAATGCATGAATGCCATCAGAAAGCCAATCCCGCATTTAAAAGGCGTATGCCCGCCCTACGAGTGAACTTTCTTGCAAAGAAGTAGCATGGAGCAGGTTTCGAACTGATTTGGCACCGTTCAGTTCGGTTTGAAGACTCATAATGGACATGGTTGATATCCTGCAAGAAAATGGTAGAAAACGGGTCAAGAACAACCAGAGAACTGGGAACTCTTATTCCGAGAATAAACAAATTACTATTACAAGCATGGAGTCATAACTGGTTAACATCTATGCAAGTGAAGCATGTCATAAGCCGCAAATAAGCAATTGGACTCAAAGAAGCACTGCAAGGAATGTTGTTTCCGGAACTTTATGCTCGAGTGCAGATTCAGAATTACTTGGAATATTTGTCTTTTAAGGGATTGTGGTTTGGTGTCTAGAAATTTAACTGAACATGGCACAAAGAATAACCTTTATTTCTCTGATTTTTTGAGGGTCTGCATCTGCATAATCGAACGTGGGTGCCAAGATCTTGTGTCCCTTCTCGTGGCAGAGTGATTCCACGAGGTGTAGGTCAATGTCCTTCGTTCAAGTTCTTCTTCAAGCCCACTCATCTTGTTGTGTAACAACGAACACAGATAACAAACATTGTTGGATGAAATGAAATGATCGGTACTAGAAGTCTACTCTACATTGCAAAAAAACTGTAAATCCAGGGATACACACAAGAAAATGAATTGCTTACTGCAAGTAATGCTTGCACGTAATGTTCATCCGAGATACAGCTGTGATGCTTAAGTTTCAGCCACGGGAATGTAAATCCGCTATCAAAATCCTGTTTGCAGACATGAAGGGCATTTCTAGTGCTATGCATTTCCAAAAGGCAAGAGGAAGAATCATCACATTTTTTCCATCTGAAAAACTGCAATACAGTATTCACTTACAAGAAGTTGCAGAAGTTGCCTTCTCTTGGTTAAGTCTATAGCTGCACATCGCTGAAAAAGTTAGGAAATCAATAAAATGTAATTTGTCCCCAATTGGGGTTAGAAATTTCCTGATAAAGTAGGCATAGACCGTGTTAGAGAAATTCTTTGGTAAAGATTGAAAACCATATGAAATAGGCCGATCAAGGAGTTTTCCTGCATACCTTGCAGAATTACCTGAATACAGGAAAAATGATTTCATCATCCGCGACAATTTCTGCATGTCTTCCAATCAAAGTGATCCACTGAGATTAAAATCCACAAAAACTCAGTGTAATGGTTTACAAATCACTTAACTAGGAAAAGCAATATAACCAAGAGATTTCTGGCAAGTTGGGTAAAGGATTGGGCATAAAGAATGCTGCCAAAAAAATTTTAGCAAGTGTTGAATCAACTCAAGCAACTTAAATGAAGTAGCATTTATTAGGCACAACATTGATACTGAATGTCAAAACTAATAAACTAAAGAAATTTGCAGCTCTTTGCAATGCCTATGCATTTACTGTCACAAGTGACAAAAAAAGTAAAAACTAAACCGAAAGGGAAAGGGAAGATACAAACCTGGGATCCTTTTCTCCATTTCTCCTTTGGTATAGTTGGTGACATCTTGGGATGGTAACGCTTGTCTTTAACATCAAGAAAGCTGTAACAGGGGTCACACAGATTACACAAAATTTATAGCTTTACTACTCTTTCTTGCAAATTTGCATGACGAGTTTAGGAGAAAATATGAGCAATTTTTCTCTGCTACATAATATATCTTCCTACTACCTGTCCACAAAACTCTTTTGAGAAGACATCGAGCTGTTGTAGGTGTAAATGAAATTGTGCAGAGGGATACAGCTGCAAATCAATCAATGAATAATAAGATTAAAATGCAGATGCTCAACAAACAAAAATGTTATTTGCTGGTCCCTTGTTTCACTAGGAAAAATAGACAAATCGGTTTATAAAAAGTAGATCAAGAGCTTAGCTCAAACCACAAACCAGAAGCATTAGCAATGGAGCATCCAACACACAGGAATTAGAAAAATTGGATTCAACCTGTCAGAGAGAAGAACAAATCTCTCATTGGCTGGATCATTAAGAGCATTTTTTAGCGACAACGGCACTGCTTCTATCATAGTCAATTCTCCCCATACAACCTGCCAGATGAATATCCAAATCAATTTGAGCATGAGTAGGTTTTGGAACCATGTGGATTCGAAGAAAATTCAGGCCAGAACAAAAAATCTGGACTTTTTTTTGCGAGAAAAAAATAATTCAGTTGAGGCCGATCAATTTCTCAAGTAAAATGCAGAAGACAAAAAACTTGTTTTCTGCTATTTCATTTTATTGAACTTGTTTTCTGCTATTTCATTTTATTGGCAACCAAATTGAGGGAAAGCAAGATTCAGATCAAAACCTGAGCAAGTTCTTGTTGGTTGGAAAAAGCAAATTAGATAGAGGAAATACCTGAACGCTATTGTTTAACTGTCGGCCATAAAAGAATGATGAACTTCTTGTCGTCTCATTGAACACAAAACCCGGCTCTGAATGAACATAAATCGAGAAATTTGCCGTAACACCACCCTGTAAAAGGGCTCCAAAAATCCAAATCAAAACAAACATATCAGACCATCTCTGTCTGTGTAAATGGTTTATTCTGAAACTCTAAAGACACACACACAAACATTCTTACTGTCGTATGTCTCTAGATTGGTTTTATATTCTTGTAGCAGTTCTGACCACAACCCATAAGGGTGTTTCTTTAATATCGATTTATCTAAAGATGCATAAGCAGATTTTCGTTTTCCCTGTTGCTACTAGAGTTTAATCACGCACATTTGAAGTTTAGGCGATAGAAACCTTGAAGAAGATATCCCAGACAAAATCAAGAGGAAGGTCTTGGCGGACGAGGAAGAGGAAAGCAATCTTTGGAGGGCCCTCAAACTGAACATGATGATCACGTAATGTACGACGACTTTGAGAGGTAAAAACTGGTGTTTGGGGCTTGGACTGCGAGTGCAACCTGGGAAAAGCCACTAGACAAACTAGGACAAAGAGAAAGATTATCAGCTTTGAGCACAACCTCAACAGGTGGCGTATAGGCGATGATGCTCTCTTCTTTGTCATGGATTAGTCCTAGCGTTCACCTGCAGTATGAAAAGGACAGTGTATGTGCGCCAGTGAGAGAGAGAGTAGCTTACAGAAACAGAAACAGAGACAGAGAATTGAATTGAATTGAACGGCTTTGAAGTGAGAGTGAAGCGTTAACATGCAAAACAACGAGAGCCAAGAAACTCCCTGTCTGGTCTTTCAATTTCTGAGGTTTTTACAAAACCAATTAAAGTTAGCCGAAAACGTATGGATTGAAGGCCATTAATTGGTGCTTGTAAATACAAGTCTTCTTCTTTATTATAATTATTGTTTCCCTGGAGATTTAATAAATAGCCGTAGCACTTAGAATGTCTTAAGAAAGAACACGTAATTTTTTGTACAATTAGAAGAACACGTAATTTCCATTCACGCTGAACACATTACCTGAAATTCATTCCTCCTCAATTTTGTTGGGTTAGTCCCAAATCGGTTACGGAGGGACAAACGCGGGTAAAAGTCTCTCATTTCTTAAGTTAGCTTTTGAGATGAAAAATCCAAGATCACCGAACACATTTTATAAAAAAATTTGTTTAAAAAGAATATTTCAAATTTTAGGGCTGTGCAAACCACCGCCGATCACCATCATTAGCCACCAGGAACCGCCAACCGGTAGTTCCTGGTTCTGACACCTGCGGTCACCGTTTACAATTTTTTTTATAATAAAAACAACACGTCGTTTTATTTGTTATAGAGGGAAAAAAAGCATCGTTCTCTTTAAGGGAGTCGTTTTAGGGTTAGGGTTATTAACTCTAACCCTTCTCTCGCCTCTCTCCCAATACCCCATCCCCATGTGCCCTCCTCTGCCCTCTCTTGCCTCTCTGGCTCTCTCCCATTTTCTCTACCCTGCTGGCCCCGCGCCTCCTCTCTCTCTCTCTCTACTCCTTCAGCTTTCTGACGTTCCCCCTCTCTCTCTCTCTATATTTTGGCCAAAATTGGCCAGTTACCTTTTACTGTTATCGGCAACCAAACCAGCACCGATTCCATCGCTACTCAGCTCTAATTTGGAGATTTCATAAAAAATTTTAAAATGTTAGTGTTGTTTTTTTATAGAAATTGACGTTAATAATTAAATAAAAAAATTTATTGAAGATTGAAATATTTTTTGTGTGAAAATATCTTGTTTGGATTAGGAAAACGTTTTCCAGACTATTAAACAAACATAACTATACGTGGGAGAAAGCTTCTCTAAGACCAATGAAGTTTTCATCCGGGTGTCCATAAAGTTTTCTCAGTTACCTTACTCGAAGAAAGAAAAAAAGAATAAAAAGGGACGCGCACAGTAGCGTATTTCCCATTTTAATGAAGTTTTGACGTGGATTTCGCGTATGTGAGAGCACAAGAAAAATGAAAATGTTTTTTCGTTTGTTCTTTTACGATTCTCCCCGTTACTTTCAATTTTAGTAAGCATTTCTGCGTTTTATATGTGAAGGGCCAAAAAGTGTTCAGAGTTTATTAAATCCCATCCTGGTAATAATAGTACATAAAAATCTGTGACTCCACATTCTAGAGTAATAACATTCTTCAACTATAACAACTTAATCCAAATATTGATATAATCGTAAAGAGAATGATAGAAGCTAATGGATTCCTATACAGCCGCTGCACTCCCTATGCATTATGCTGGATGAAGTACAAAAAGAAGAGTTAAAAAGGGGAAAAGCCATAGATCGCCTCATAACTGTAGGAGAAAATTAATCTCGACTCCATAAGTTCCTTGTTCGAATTAAGTTCTAGACGGAAAAACATATAAAATGACCAAAATACTCCTCTAAGATAAAATTTTTAAAAATATAAAAATTAAAAAAATTACTGAAATAGAGTTTAGATAGTTTTATTTTAAAACATTAACTTTTTTTTAAAAAAATATTATTTTTTATTTTTAATAATTTTTTTAAAATATTTGTAGTAATTTTGTATTGGAGGGGCATTTTAATCTTTTTGCATATTTTTTCGTCTGACTTAAAACCTAATTTAGACGGATAGGCGTACATTGAAAACTTTCAAAAGTTAAAGGACGTAAATTGCCGTTTTGATAATTGAGGGATCGAAGTTGATATTGCACTATAATTACGGGACGAACAATGACTTTTGCCCAATAATTAAAGAGGAATCCGAAGGCTATAGCTGAATAAGATTCCACGAAATGTAATTGCACTCCAAGAGTATCACATTACAAGTAAGTAGTTTACATGAATCCAAACTTGAAATAAGAGAAAACTAATGGTGATTTGATATCCTAATTGGAGTTTCTCATCAGATAAGCAACCATGCATCCCAACACAGCACCAGCAACAACCTGTACCGGACCAAATAAAACGAGTGGTAATCTCTACAGATCAATATATTTATGGAAGAACCAACTCCTCGTAACAAAATGTCATCCAACTCTAGTAGTACTTTACATGCGCATGTGAGCAAGATACTGTAAGCTTACTCTTCTATGAATCAAATATGACCAACAACAAATGCTCTCAGGCCTTACATGGAGAGTACAAACCAAAGGCCGTTATATGAATGGTGAAACATATGCCAAACAATATTCCAGAGTTTTCTTTTGTACACGGCTTACTGAGAGAGAGAGAGAGAATTTCCTGGAAATTCTTGAATAAGTAAGCATGATGAGAGATTGGCTACTGGAAAGCAGGAAATGATTTGTGCACAAACATGAGTTTCGGAAGACTAAGTTCATTTTCTGAGAGCCAATTCTGTGTTTTTTCTTCCCTCAGTTGAAAATAATAGCTCCCTCTTGCTATTGTACAATGCGGGAATCTGAAGAACCATTCTCATCTTGGGATTGTAATGGTACTGCATGGGCGAAGCATTGAACATCGTATTTACCTATTAATTTCAAGTTTTCACCCAGCTTAGTCAGCCACTGTTTGAAGTGTGTGTGTTAGTTTTCTTTTTCTGTCCTCTCTCTATCTGCAACTGAGAAGTCAAATTCTCAATCCACTCTGTTGCCAAAGGTTAAAAAAAGGTTCAATAGATTGCATACAGCATAATGCATTGGGTCAAACATCTACGCCCTATAAGTGATAGGATTTTAAACGAATCATGGACGCCCCAGAGACAGATATAGACCAGAGAAACAGAGGAAACGAAAATTAAGTCGCAAGATTGAAAATGGACCTGAAGTGGAGTATGCCCAAGGGAATCACGTAGCGGTCTTATGTTGGATAAAGGATGTTCTGGAGGAAGCTCACACACAATTTGATTCAGCAACTGCGAGGGCAACCATACAACAATCACATAAAGCATTACCAGAAAGAAAATAATAATAATGAAAGGGATGTCCCTGCAAGTGCAATAAAGTAGAAGCAATCAAGGTTCATATCAAGAACAACTTACTCCAGCCTGACGACCTGCATGAAGTCTTACCCCTGAGGCATCATACATCACCTGCAAACATATTGAAACAATCAAGCACACATATTGAAACAATCAAGCACACATATCTTGTACAGATACTGTACAGTAGCATTTCCACAGTCAACCGAATCCCAAAACAATCAGTATTAACTATACAAAAGTAAGAACATTCATGACCACACCAACCAACGACCTTTAAAGCATTGTGGTTCAATTATTTCAGAGACATTTTAGACTGCCTGTATGCAACCTGAAAAAAGCGCTATTTAATCTCAAGACTCAAAGTTAATAAAGCACTATTTAATCTCAAAGTTAATACTCCTCTGAGACAAAGGTGGGTTAGAAGCATGCAGCAATTATAGTTGAAAGCAAAATAACAGCCTTTTGCAGGAATTCAACTACTGATGAAACCCAGATCCCTGATATCCTTCATTCACAAACAACAAGCCTCCGAGTGAGCTTATGCTAATGGTCGCCACCTTCCTAATAAGTGAACACTCAGGTAATCTTAGTGACCAATATTACATAATAATTAGGAAATGAGGCATTTAGAGGACAAGACCATAAAAAAGGATGAAGGAAATGGTAAGGAAGTACATACAACACACGCCAAGACCAGTGCAACAGCGAAAGCCGGTCCACCTG
Organism: Morella rubra; assembly: GCA_003952965.2. Classification (NCBI taxonomy): domain Eukaryota; kingdom Viridiplantae; phylum Streptophyta; class Magnoliopsida; order Fagales; family Myricaceae; genus Morella; species Morella rubra. The sequence goes on along the minus strand of RXIC02000102.1, from coordinate 39,394 downwards.
CTCCATCTTGGAGAGCAATGGCCGCTGCTAGAGCTGTCACGGTTGCAGAATGGGACGAAGGCATTCCCCCGGAATCAAGTATCCTTTTAGAATCCCATCTCTTCTCTTTATACCTGAGCATCTAGACAAATAAACTTGGCTTTTATTCCAAAATAAAAATGGTCCTATTATTACACGATCGAAGACCATGATTATACAATTTCGTCGTTGTAAACAGCAATTAAATCCCACTTAGCAAACAATGTGAGGAATTATTTTAAAAGAAAACTCACAAACTTCAAGGGAAAAGACTACAAACTTGCATACATTTATATAATTGTGGTTAAATAAGCCAAATTAACAAATAAAACAAAAGAACAAATTGTGGTTTTGCAGTTACCGAAGGAACCCATCAATAACCTTTTCTTAAAGTTGTGTTTGTAAATTAAAATTTTAATTGTTGTCATCATAACTCCACTAAATTTTTTTTTTTTTTTACTTTCTCTCAAAAATCAATAAAATTCTAATCCTTCTCAATCTTTAGAACATTCTCAAAATTTTGATTTGGAAACACCACCTCCATTAAAATAAGAGATAAAATTGATCGATAAATTTCGTTCATTACTGACTAAGATCAAACTATCCCAATATGTAAAGCACTACAAAAACAATAATCTGAGATCTCAAAGCTACTAACTAATATAGCAATTTATTGTTGTGAATTGTCAAAAGAAAAACCTCGAAATTAAGAAACAGAGACAGAGGGATCGTCAGGACCATGTGGTAAAGAGCTTGAGGAACTGAGCGAGAGCGCAGGCGAGTAAGGCCGAGAGGAGAGGGAGGTTCCAAGGGAGCCAGGAGGTTGGCGTTGCCGTTGTTGAGAAAGACGAGGATGTCGTTCTGCTGCCTGCTGTCGCATCCGCTACTGTCATCACCTCGTCCATCTAACCAATCCCGATACCCCTACGAACCTCTCTCACACTTTCTCCCTCTCTCCTCTCTGAAATTGGGGAGAGAGTTCGATTAGTCCACCTTCCAGGAAAACGATGGGCCCAGAAGATGCGTTGGAATGACTTCGGCTTAGGCGTCCGACTCCCTACCGAACCGATATTCCCATAATAAAAAGCATGAGACAATTATATACGTATACCAGTATTGGAGATTATATTATATTATTAAAAAAAATTGGAATACGGAAGAAGCTCTGGCACAAACGCTTGTTTTATTTGTATTCCTCTTTATTTGATGCAAAATCTACGCTTCCATGCAAAGATATGACAAGTTGAGGGAATTTCCCTTTTTTTTTTAATAAGCAAGTTGAGGGAATGTTTGCCCAGCAAGAAAATATCAAAATGACTTTTCCCCTCTTTTTTCACCCTTTTCAATCTTTGAATATATGCAAAGCCTCTGGATAGAGCATTCAGATCACTTTACAAGTTACAGCCGGGAGGGGGGGTATTTTCTGATGAGAGGTATTTCTTTCCTCGAATGACATTCATTTCCAAGGTTAAATAATCCTTAAAAAAAACAACCGAAATTCAGAAGAAGAAGAAAATCGACATAGTGAGGCTTAGCAACAAGGACTCTTGAACAGTGGGAATAAAAAATTTTCCATCTTAGAAATGTCAACTAACCGTGTAAAGACGTGTACTACAACAAGCGTTCAATTATCACAAAAGGTGTCTAAATTCTCCTCTCTAATCAGCACTTCGTAAAGTTCAATTTCAACCAAAACTAAAAGCCCAGCAGGTGCTAGGAGTAGAAAACCCATGTATACCGTGTTTCTCCCTTTTTCTCTATCTTGCTTGCAGGAGGCTGAACTAAAACTGCCTATTCTTAACCTCCCGAGGTAACATATACAGTGAAAGAAGCGTCCACAATCATACTATAAAAGCAGTGCATGATCCTGAACAGCTTCAGGAAGGGTTGAGACTGAACCACTATGTTTGCTCGGCAATGGTGTATTCCTTCTAGATTGGCGTTTGGTTGGGACAAGCCTAGGTTCCTGATCCCCATTTTCTGAAGCTGCATCACTCTCACTGTCATCTCCGCTGTTGAAAACTGGGTGCATGTATGCATTTTGAAGGAAGCCTTTCAAGTTCATGTTTGGCTCTTTTGCACGTTCCAAGGTATCTTTCATCATTGCTTCCTGAAAGTACATACCAAATTGAAACTGGACTTAGCAGTATTGGAGGAAGAGGCAAAAAGCAAGAGATGAGTTTATTTTAAATTAAAACAATTCAGCAGGGCAAACAAATGCCTAACAAACGATAAAAAGCAAGAACAGTAAGCCAAGGAGAGCACCAGTAAAATTCTGATCAATCTGTAGTAAAAGATTAGCTAGCTAAGAGTGTTTTTGGTGTATGGAAGAAAAGAAAACAGTGTGCAGAAGCAGCAGTAAGTACGAAACACTGCAAGTCCAGCTGCAACCAATCAAAGTACAAATCCACAAACCTGCAACGGATATCTAATAAAAGCAGGTTCATAACGTCCCTTGCAGAAAAAATGAAACGATATGGTCAACACTGGGAGTGCAATGAGCAATGGAGTTGACTGAGCTGCTTGTTTTGTACTTAATAATCCCATAACCAGCAACTGCGACACAATTAGGGCAACTATTATGCGTACATGGACATCAGGCCAGAATGCGGCAGCACTCTCATACTCCTGATTGTATACATTTATAATCTGCAGATGCATACCAGAGCGTCATGAGTGCAAAGTTCAAACTTCTTGTGGACATAAATTCCCCCCCAGCAACAAATTAAAGAAAAGACAGGTCGAAGAAAAGCCTACACTAGGCTTAGTGCAGCTAATATTATACACTTGGAAGTTTGTCAAGATTACGACATCCTGATTTCTTAAGAAAGTTCTATTTGTGAAATAAGCTATAAATCAACTCCACCAAATGATCATATCACTAGCACTTCAAATAAAAGACAAGTAAACACCAATCACAAGAAGCTTGAAGGGTCAAAGAACTAATAGTTGCAACCATTTCTGATCTTTACAGCTTGTCATTCGACACCAGCATCCACAAAGTAAGGAAAAATGTTGCTACTACAGATGATGAATCTCGGCATCCAAGAACAAAGTCTTATAAACAAAAGTCTTAAAATGCACTAATCAAGTTTTTGACATAAATTGGACAAAACTATGAATTGGGGAAAACAAATGACCATGGGCCAAATAGCACCCCGTGCCAAATAAAGACCTCTCAAAGTGAATAACTGAATCTCTAGAAGAAAGTATACTAGCACTAATCTATGGAAAGCATATATTAACACGAAGATCCAAATGGATAAACAGTGTTTGTAGTTCACAGGTGGTGATTTAAAAAGGGATCCACAATCTACTTTTAGTACTTTTTCTTGGTAGAAGACTGGAACAAGGCTTAATAATGTACATAAGATCTCTTTTCTTAGTAGAACACATTTTGTGAATTTCAATAACTTTTGACTAGCAGATCATTAGTTGAGGAGGAAAAGGATGACGCAGAAATTACATCAAAGCAATCTCTAACAATCAATCGTAAATATATTATCACTGATGCTATATTACCAACATATAATAACATTGAAGAAATCCCAAAACCCTATTGTTGGACCAAGGGCAAATTTTACCTGATGACGATAAACAACGTATGCCAGGCCAAAGAATACTATGATGAAAGGAAGCAAAATGGGAGTCACCACTGCATAAACAAGGCCAAGTAAGAAATACAGTTGTATTTGAGGTTCGCCTGTGTTGAAACCAAGGGTTCCAGGATCCATTGCCTCTTCCCTATCCTTTTCAGTCTTCACCAAGAAAAAGTTTTTCAAGTGATAAATTATTAACGGCTTCAACCTTAGAATTTCTCCAGCAACACCAGCCCACCCATCAACCATTATATAAGTTATGAAGAAAGTTGCCTTCATAGGAATGGACACACCGATTGTCTTTGGGATCCTGCAGAATTAGCCACCAACTGTTATATCGCAAATACATAAAACTGAACATCAGATAAAATTGTAAGACATAACAAATATGCATGATAGATTGATGGCAGTCATGTAAAGCAGTGAAGATTGCATAGCATGTTATGAGATCAGCCAGATAACTTTTACAAAAGGGAAACTGAGGAAACACTTGCTGGACAAATCAGGTGGAGAAATAATTTTCTGATTCTATGTGAACTCATCTGAGTGACTTAGTGCACTTGTATTGCTACATCCAGCTGGAAGGATAAAAAGCCATTGATGCAGAAAACTTTAACCAATGGCAGCAGTTGACAAATGCATTAACTTCGTAAAAGCAATACTCCACTTATAGTTGGTGATGGTGATAAAAAATAAGTAAATGCCGAGTCTACAAGGCTCCACAATTACTTGGTGGGCATATTTTAAATATTAATGTTTACCGAATGTAATCCAAAGTACATAAATGAGAAGGACATACTCATTTGCTGACTGGTGGATGAAATTATTTAGTTGTTGAAATGCAGTTCCCGTGATTATGCTCCCAAGAAATACATTAATAAACTGGAAAATATAGTATCTAGTCGCAGATCTCCGCTCTAGAGCAGAAATGCAAATGAAGCCTTCAAATTTTGACATTAGCATCAATATCGATGGAAGAAAAATGAGAAAAATCTTCAGAGCAATTCCTGGAAGGAAACCTTGGATAAATGACTTTATACCTTTCCTGCAAGAAACAAAGGAGGATGTTAGTGTATTACTACTCTTAAGATAATGACATGTAGAACAAGCAGGCAAGGAAAGGACAGAACAATCATGAACAAACACAATTCCGGTCTTCATAGCTCCAACTAATAAGAGAACTACAAGAGTGGAATCGATGAAACTATGAAAGTAAAGGTGGAAACTGGAATATGACCAAAAGTTTGCTGATGATATTATGCACATATTCCTTCTTAGCAAGAGTAAAAACTTCTGAGATAGGGAAACTCATTTTCAAAGTAGAAAGCGAAAACTTGATAACTGGAAACGTAAAAGTATTCTAAATGCTGTCGTTACCGTCAAACTATGACTGACTAAGAACTAACAATTACCGAGCAGGAAGAAAATCCTCCAGACTATCTACTTGCTGTCCAACCATAAGCTATATCAAACCACAAATGAGGTACTGCACCTACAACTAACTGCAGAGCAAGCCTTCTTTAATGACCTGAACATCATACTTTCTCTTCTCTTTTATCCTGGCAAGTCTCTATCTTCTTTCATGAAATGCTAAATGCCACAGACATGACACCACTCAGGAAGATAAAGATACATTTGGTACCATTTGTAATCTCAGCTTCCATGTTTTCTCCTAGTAAAGAAAATATGTTAACGAAAACAAGAGGATGAAGATACCCACATTTCAATTATGGGCTTCAGGAAAGGGAGTACTTTCTCAATATCTTCAATGTTTGCAAGCGACTGTACAAATGCAATAGGGATCATGAAACAGAAAGCAAGGAAGAAGAAAGCAACGGCAACAATGAGCCTCCGAATGGACAGTGAAACATATGGAATCGCTAGGTTATCCCAATATACATCTCTCGGCTCTGGAGCCCATTCAGTTAACCACATCGTTGGATTCCTGGATTGTTGAGTTTGTGCACAAACAGCTGCACCCCATCGAGTTTTGAAGGAAACAAATGCTGCTGGCATGATCGATTTATGATTGCTAATGATCCTCTCTCTCTCTGAGGCTATCTGACAGTTACACATGAAAAAACATAGCATTAATCATTTGCTTTCAAATCAACGCACAACCGAATTGGAATCCAATCATTAAGATCATAAAAGAGAAAAGTCACAAAGAGGAAGTTAAATAGATTAAGTGGTGTTTGAGTGCCAAAATTTTGGCTTAATTAAAAAAAACTACAAAATAATCTCTCTCCTCCCATCAAATCATACTTTTCCAGTGTAATAAATATAAAAAATTCATTCAAATCTTCTCTCTCTTCACTTTTTCACCAAATCCTATACCCCAAAATTGTGACAAAAGCGAAGAATGGAAACTCATAATTTCAAGAAATCCAGGTAAGAAACTGAAGTAAACCTGACATTACACTCTTCAAATTAAAAACGAATAAGCCAACTCAAGATGCTCAAGGAATGCTGCTTACCTCTTCTGAAAGTTTTTCAATTTTAGATGTATTGAAATCAATTGCGTCCACCTTTTCTCCACACATACCCAGAAAACCAGTCTGTGCACAAAGACATCAATGACCAAATGTGAGAAATAAAGTGACAGTGATTGTTCATTTAATTTATGGGGGGGAAAAACATTCCATGAGATATCAGAAATATAAAGAAAAAACCAGAAACTGGAGCAGAGCAATACCTTTGAAGAAGGCCTCTTAGATTGATTTCTGGAATATTTAATTTTGTAGTAGTCAAGCCAGTTCTGTACTTTTTTCTTCTCTTTGACTAACTCCGAAAGTTTGTTTGCATTGTAGACTACCTGCAGATGTATACCTAGGTCAGAAACTAGATTAAAGAAAATTAATCCCTCAACCAGTAATTGGTTTGCAACCTTGTGCACTCTAAGGTTTGATAACATGGATAAGAACAATCTTTATACCATCCCAAGGCCATTGACCCCAACAAACTTTCTGATTTGGTCAATGTAAAGAAGGCAAGCCAGACAATGTAGTTACCTCTCCCAAAAATTTTCCCAGAAAGTTGTTCACAAACAAAATTTGGAAGGGGGTTAGTCTACGAAACTTCTCTACTGAATAATTTCCAGAAACAAAAAATTGAACTCCAAACTTGGTAAGACCAGAAGCACAGTAGTTGAATAAAAGTGATTAATGCTATAGATTCATTTCATTGCAATTAACCATTTTCAGTCCAAACTTCCTTGGTTAGAAGTTAAGTTGTCCAAGCTAGAGTTGTCCATCAAACTACCATAATGAAACCACACTACATTTTCAAATGACACCATTCAGAGTCCGTACCTAAGAAGGGAATCATGAACATGTGTGGCTTCAAAATGTTCATCCTTTAGATATGATATATAGATCCTATCACCATTTAAAACTAGGACCAGATCTTCATAGTCAGAATAAAAGATGAAGGTATGGATGTATGCATCTATGCTTCTGTCCATATGGCTATACTCATTTATGTAGATATGCAAGTATCTGTATTAATCAGCACACATGTAAATGAGGTTTATTTCTCTGTTTGTATGGAGAGCCACAAGATCAAACCTGATGGGTGAGATAGTGTTCAGGATGATTGACCAGAAAAAAGTGTTCCACAAGCTCATTAACTGACTCGTCGGGATCTGGTGGCACATTTCTTACCAGTACCTGCATCACAAAGAATGAGTAACATGAAAAAAAATAGTCAAATATCAATTGCTCACTACTGACATAATACGAGACATATGTTCTACCTCATTAACAACAACCTTTTCATGGAGGCACAGACACAATTCTCTGCATCTCAGTAATAAAGAGATTCAGGGGTAAATTGCCCTTTAACACCTAAAACAATACCTGATGGAATATCCCATTGATAGTGACAACCCAGTTTGAGATAACTTTAGCAGTGTACCCCACCATCTAAATCACTTGTATGTGAGACAACAATTACAACCCAAGACCAACATGTGCCATCCGGCCTCACCAAGCAGCTGTAAAACATCTATAGGAAGTTTCCTCACCCAATGCTGTTCTTCAACCAACTTGCAACGCAAAACCTTGAACATCACCCGCCTTACCTTTATCTTGTTGTGAATTCTTTCCACTCCTCTATCTTTGTCCTCAACATTCATGCCTAGGTCTTGATTACTGGTAAAAAGAGTGTCTTATTCGTCACCCATGGCCTCACAACCTCAAGCCAATTGAAGCTACCTTGTTGTGGAAAGTGAACTGGACACTTACTGACTGGAGTTACAACCCGAAAGATAATACAATATCCAACCATAAGGATCAATACAAACAATTTAAAATAAACATCCAACATCTGACACAGAATACTTACTGGAGTCACTACCTATCACTCCATTTGACATTTATTTCCTCAAGACGGCTCAAAGTAATTAAGTTCTAAATAATGAAGAAACACATATGGGAAGGGTTACAGACTTGAGTGTACTCGTTATTTATGCCATCATATATGCCAACAAAAATAGAAAGGAATCACTTCTGATAAAACACAATTTTCTAGGCTGATTGAACCCCCTGATCACTCCACATCACTCACTCGGATGTCATGAATGAAGTATCACACTTCAAGAACTTGCCCTCACAGCCCATATGCCATTAATTGGATGATACAAGAAGATGGGACTTACTGTAAACTGATCAGGGCGGCGATCTTCTGATGCAAGAAAATGCAACCTCATTGATGCTACTATCTCGTACTCCTTTTTCAGAACATAGCAAGTCCAGAAGGTAAAAACATAAGCCATTATTAAATGGGTCCAAAATCTGCAAGTAAATGTTAGATGTATTAGTTGAAAGATTTCATGGAATTTTATTGCATAGTAGGTTTAATATAGGTGCCCAATAATATTGCTGTTGTGACCAAGAAACGAAAGAGTTCTAAACCACCACTTATAGCTTTTAAGCTGTTTTTCAGAAGCAAGAGGCAATCATCAGAATGAGAAAAGTGAAAGAGGGCCAAACTAAAATTCAAACAGATAGCGCATTTATATGTCACAGGCACCAAGCCACAAAACAATTATAAAGCCACATTATTCCAACTTTAACTCGCAATTGCACAAGAATGTATGTGAAGGTAAAATGTTTCAGTTGGCAACATTTTAATTACAGTACTAAATTCTAATGCAAGAATCAAAAGGAGAAGATCCACAATTAATATGTGGAAAGGTTGTACAGCTACACTGAACAATCAGAACTTAATGCCAACCAAGAGTCCATAAATTACGTTTGACCAGGAAAGGATAGAAAAAATGATACAGCAGATAGAAAGAGAAAGTTCCCAATAGCAGCAGAAAGTTCTCCATACCTCTGAGATCCAATTGGAATATTTGAAATAGAAAGCTTATCTATGTCACTATAAGCTAACTTTGAGTGCTCCAAGGTGCCATTGGTCCAATTGACAGGTACCATGATTGCAAAAGCCAGGAATGCAATAGGCACAAAAATTTTTAGCCTGCAAGGGCAAAGAAACAAATCAAAGTCTGAACAAAAGAGAAAACTGAGTTTAAGCATTGTACCCTCACCATACAACACGGATTTCACTCCAAAAAAAGTAATCCACAGAACATGTTATCACATGACCATGCACATGGAAAATGTAGAACAACTACTCAAAACTCCTAGTGCTGAAATTGGCTATAACAGGATGGTTAATATCCATCTTAGTCATCCATTAAAGCTACAGGGAAATGATTTTTAAGATCATACCCTACTAAGTAGATCCTCAAGTAAACAGCAGAATCCAACCCTGCATGGTCAATTAGTTCAGGTTCTGGCATTTGCAATGCAGCTGGCATCCAGTTCAAAAACCTGATATACGACTTGAAGTCCAAATTGACGAACTTGGCTGCAAATGCACCACAGTTCAGTGGGCTGCTCCTTAGACCCTTCAGATACCATTTTGGAAAGTAGACCCTGTCATTGACGGGTTGAAGCCGAAGTATGGCAAATGCCACAAAGAAAGCCAAAGCACTGAGGATATTGATAGCTGCTGCAACTTCTATGTCCTTAAGTGTTGCCATATGAGCTAAAATTAAAGGAAACCCAATGATTTCCTGAAAAACAAAAAAAGTAAAGTAATGTATGAATTACAAGGTCATACACGTGAAGAACAATCAGGGGGGATCAACTTTTAAACAAGCTCTTTTTGCTAAAGAAGAGTGCCCCATCTTCATGAAGGAGCTAAAAATTAACAGTAATTCCTGATTTCAGCCCAAAAATATGGTCTGAACGAAAGCTAATTTTCACTTTCAGTGCTTTATCTTGATCTGATAAAGATATCATGATAAAGAAAGGAGAAGACATCATGATAAAACTTGGTTGTGTTTTATGACTGGTCAAATCCTTGACGGGCAAACATTATAACGAACATTTATTTCCAAAAGAAGAAAGTAACGAAAACTAAACACATTATTGGAACCGTAAACAAATATTCCACTTAAATTACAACCACAAATCTTGGCACTACAATTTGCTTCATCTTCCAACAAACAAATTAAACGCTGGAATTTGACAAGTTCATAAATCACTAACTTTTTTTTTTCTTAGCACTAAGTTGATAAATCACGAAGAATACAAAGGTATTTATTTTTGATAGTTGAATCAAGAGAATAATTTTGAAGAAAAACGAATTGATGTTTGTATTTTCTTGTAGTTACCCTGATTTTCTCAGCATCCAAACAACAGTGGAATCCTAAGATAAGTACTCAGAAACAAAGAGCCATTGGATTCAACCTTGCAATTCTGGAGTTTTAGAAATAAGGACAAAAAAACTTATCCTGTGAAGATAGATAAATACGAAAACCATTGCATACAATACAAGTTTTTACAAAAATCATTACCCTAGCAACCAAACAGACAGAACAAAAACCCAAGAATTCACACTGTCACCAGACAGTCATCAGAGTTCGACAGTTTTTATTTGCTTTACGAAATCTAAAGAAAACAAAACAAAAAGGTACAGCATCTCATCTTCTCCTATTTTCCGTTCCGTCCATTTTATCAATAACCAAACAGCCAATGGATCCAGCCTTTTCGTTTATTGCTCTTTTAACACCACTTTCTTGGCAACCATACAAACAAAAAGCGCAAGCTAGTTCACGCGCTTACCCTCTCTGTCTCTACGAACTTCGGGCACAAACAAAGAACCTCGGAAACCAAAGGAACTAACGCAGCGTTTTGGAGTGCAATGAAAACGAATGCGTGCGAAGGAAGAACAAGAGATCAGAAGCGCAACGGACTCAAAGAGCTCAGAGGGCCCTCGGAGAGCAGAGCCGAAAGGCACGCTATGGAGTCTAGTGAGAAGTAGTCGTACTGCTTTTAAATAGCAACGAGTGAAGAAGAGCACGAGATCAGAAGAAGAATGTACTCAGAAAGCTCGAGAGTCCTCGAACAACGGGATCAAAACGCAGCGTGTTCTTCGCTTCCGATTAGAGCAGCAAGAAGAACACTCTCTCGGAGTAGAACTCTGGATTCCGTAGGGAGTAAGAGCATTTCCTCTGCGGTTGTCGTTGTCCGGTGCAGGTGGTTTGCGCTTTTGCCTTTGCTTTTTACGAAAAAGGCCGAGAAAAGAGTGTGTTTATAAATAAATGCGGAAATGCGGAAGATGGGGAGACGATGACGGTGAGTCGGAACCGAGGTGGCACCGGTGATGCAAGTAACTGTCGCTTCAGGTTTCGGTTTTGATTGTTTTTAATGAATCGGATAATGGAGTTGGCAGTTTCGGGTAAAAGTAACGTAAACCAATTGGACCACCCGGACTTTTAATGATCGTCATGTGACGCTGTGAAGGGGACGGGCGTGTCTCCCTAACGGCTACTATTTTTAAGGAGTGTGGGGAATGTCGTCCTGCTTTGACTTCCCGTAGACTTAGAGCAGAGACATCAGACAAGTAGCTAGCATTTTGTCAACAAGAGCTGATCAATTTTTCTTAATTCAATAATTCCGATTTTAATCAAAATAATACTTATCAAGCATATGGCCGAAGAAATTAAGAATACCAAAACTAAAAGTTTAACTTAATTCTATGTTGTGACGTTTTTCAAATGATAAGTATCACGTTTGAAATTTCTAATTCAGATATTATCAAATTCAATACAATGTTTATCAAATATAAACATATCAAAACATGTAAATTACTATGATTCAACAGTATAAATGAAATCAAGATCCTTTGTAATTTCCTACCATTACATGGTGCATATTGAGAGAGTAGACATAATAGATAGACTCCATTATAAGACTAAATAGGGACTATGATGTTCTATAATTTTCAACCGAAATTACATTATATATAATCCACTTATTATTTCTACCTCTCTTCAAATTGTACTATGCAATTCGGGTAAGAAATTGTACAGAATCCTAATTCGTATAAATGTAAGTATAAACTTAATTTTCTTTTCCTAATTTGATAGTAAGAGACTTTTAATATTACTCATTAATTATATTTAATGCTTTCAAATGAATGAAAAAGCTGTCACATAAGTTAAGTTTATCATAATTAAATTATTAAATCCTAAGGTCATGAGCTTTTGTTACCTATCATAATATCAAAATATATTCAGGATTTTAATCCGATCTCAATAAAAACTTTCATCCAAAATTTTTAAAACCTAAGAACACTATTCTCATTCCATAATTAGTGTTTAAAAAATTAATTTCTCTCTCCTTTCTATGTCATAATTTAGTCAGCCAGCAATTCATTTAGCAAAAATCACGACATTGATAAGAAATTCTATAACCACAAGGATTTGTAAATTTTGTTTCTTTCCATAGTCCACTGAAAATTAAAATCAAAGAAAGCCTCGTTTCCAGCCGCTTGATTAGCCAAAAAAAACAAGTCAAAGAGTGAGACGTCTCTTCTCCATCCAAAGCATTAGGAAGAAAGGCAATTATTTCCAACGTTCAAGCTCTTTACAAAATCTTTTCCTGGTGCATCCTCTTTGCAAATTTCTTTGCACCTTCCGTTTTTTGTGTAGTTTGGTCTCCACAATTTCAAGAAAACATTTTCCCCCATGTTGGAGTCTCTCCCATAAGGGTGGAAGTTGGTGACCAATATTTGCCATATCGTGTATTTGCTAAGTGAACCGGACACAGGTCACATGCAACACCTGCATGTGCGAAGTATGCTCCGAGGAGAAAGGTCTCAATTATGCACATGCAGCACATGAAAAAGCAGATTGGTAAACATTTCAGAAACATATATATAATAGGGAAGCAACAACTGTTACAGAATCGATATTAGAATTTGTTCTTATAGTATTGATCAGCCATTTCTATATTGCTGTATTCCCTTTTTTGGTTTCCTTCTTAGGACTATAGTGCCTTATTCAGATGCACAAGTGAACTGCAGCGTTTTGACCACACATAAAATTTATTACAAGTTGCTCAATATGCGCAGATTTCCCTTCCTTTCAGTGGATCTTAGACAGAGCTCCCAGTGCTCATGCATTGATTATCCACAGCAACACTGCTAGTCCTCGGTTTAACACAACAGAACATGCATATCAAGCCAATTTACATGCATGGAAACAGGGAAGTCACACTAGGCTTTCAGCTCTTTTGATGCACAGCAATCTGGTGGATGTCCATGTCCTTCAACATGACTGCTCGTCCGCATGAATCACAAGGGGCAGTTCTCGACCCACAAATACTCTCATGCTCAGTTAACCCTCGTAATCTGTCCCGGGCATCCACAGGAGAATTTCCGGCTTGAACCATGTCTCCACAAAAACGACATGCAATTAGGCGAAGAGGACAGACTGAAGCTTGGTGTTGTACCTGCCAAAAACATTGAGGAAGATTATTGTAACTTTGCGAAGTGTCATTTTCACTAAAACAAGATGCAAGTAAATTGTCAAGGAAATGAGATCCATATGAAGGATTCAGAAATCCATTACATGGGACGGGATTGCTTACCATCTGTTCTTTCTCAAGGACTACTCCACATGGGCAGTGAAGAGGCTCATGAAACACTTTCATATGCTTCTCCATCTCTCCATGCTGAAAAGCCTGTCCACATTTGTTGCAGTGCACATGGTTCTTGACCTCCTCAACCCTAAGAACAATTCCACAACCAGCATGCTGACAAACAATATTGTGCCTGCTACAATAGGCTTCGTGCAGCGCAATAGTCCGACTGGGTATATAATGCTTGCAATTCCGACACTCTACAGTATCAATCTCCATAGCTGATGAGGAAGATGCAGCTTGCTGACCCAACTTCCTCTTGAAGTCATCCTCAATACTCACAGAAATTTGGTACTTGCTTCTGCCTTTGAATCCATATACACCTACGCTGTAAGTAGCAGCCCCCAAGTTATTATCTCTAGAGCTAAGGATCAGAGCCTTGGAACCAATATCATGGGAAGACCATTCGTGCTGATGCCGAGTTGGGAAAATGAGAGGATGCCTGGATATGTAAAGATCAGTATCTCCACCATCAGTCTCTGCTTCTACCCTTACCTCAACCCTAGCATCTCCCGAAGCAATCCTCCCCCATGTATCATTGTCAATTGAGAACTTGTAGTATATATAATTGCCTTCTTCAACCAATCCTGCTTCCAACTTTCCAAGCACGAGTGGACTAAGGGCATGCTGGTCTGTCCTCAGAAGCTGAATCAGGACCAACTATATCCACTTCAATATCTGTTTCTAGAACAGACACACTTGATGAAGGTTTTAACTCAAGGACCTGTAGCTTATATGCTAGCTCCCCATAATTAACTGTCAATATGTCACTTTGAGAAAAGGGTTGCATGCTGGCGAAGGCTTGTTTCAAGGATAGCCTTGTGATTTGGCAAATCTAAAAAGCCTATCCCCTCAGGTTGAAGTTTTGCATAGGTTCCTTTTGGTAGCCAGACATAACGGACCTCAATCAGCAGAGTTTTTATAGTTCCCCCAGGAAATAAATTATGCCATACATGAGGAGGGAGCGCAACAGAACCTTCATCTGCAGTGAACTCCAAAACGCCCGAGTGGGTGGTCCGCCGATTATCCATATCCGTGCTCGCCATGTCTGAAGAACCCTCCTGATGAACTACGGACAATTGGAAGTACATGGGCCCCTTATCTAAAGCACCTTGATCAGACAATTCAGTGAAGCAGGATGGAGGCAGTTTGATCTTATCTCCAATTCCTTGATATGGTACAGCTTCCAATAAACGGTAAAACATGATTCCTCTCCCAGTGAGTACACTTTCTTCCATTTGTTGATCAGCCTGAAAAACATATACTAAAATGTCATGCCCAGCTCTGTATATTATATGTAACAGATCCAATACATCTCGAAGGACAAGACCAATTTCCAAATTGAAAAGGCCTTTAAAAAACTATCTGATAATTATCATGAAGAAAATTGAATTTTTTTTGCCAGTAACAGGACCAAAAAATATAAAAGAGAAGCATATACAAATGAAGGGATCGTTGTCTCAACAACATAAGAAGATCAGACAAGCTTGTTTTGACGATAAGCATACCGTTCACACCAGATACATCCAAAAACTAAAAATCCGGCTAAGCACTTATAACATAAAGATAAAATTATAACTTACATTAGAAGCAAATATTTAGTTTCAGTGTTACAGTAATTTTGACCGCTACACAGCATATCGTAGTAACATATATACAGGAATATACGACAATCAATTCATTTCTAATATCTCGGATCTCCCAATCCTTCCTTTGTTTCAACAATAATTCTAATCGGGAAAATTTCTCCTTAAAAACAAAAAAGAAAAAAAAGGCAAACTTTCAATGTAAAGCAAAACGGTCCTAATCCAAAATTAATTATTAACTAAATAGACATCGGGAAGTCTTCCTACCTAAAGGCCAACAGAACAAATCATCAACATCAATGAGTATCCAAATTCAAGTACATAAAAAACGACGCAATTTTTCTCTAGGGCCTCGCTTTCCCAAGAAACAGACGGAACATAGCTCTTAACAAAACGCAGAAGGGAGGAACCTTCAGATTCATGCAATCAAGCAAATAACATGAAAAAATTATCCAAAATCGATAGCAGAATCCAACGAATGACAAACAAAAAAGAAAATAACAAAACGGGGTCCAGAATCATTAGATTAGATGGTAGGTGAGGAGGAGAAACCTTGAGTTGGGCCTCGGCTGCATCTAGGCGTCTGGATCTCTGAGCAGCCTCAATGGCTTCCCTTTGCTTCTTCGCTTCCGCATTAGCCTTCCTTTCTCTTTCCAATTTTGCCCTCGCCTTCTCCTTTCTCTCCTTCTGCTCCTTCTCCAGCTTCTCCCTCGCTCTCCTCAGCTCAAAATCCATAGCTCTTTCTGTCTCAGAAACTCCTCTCTCGCTGGAAGAAACTTAAATCGCAAGTTCTCTCTCTCCTTATTTTGAAGTGGCCTGGCCTGTTGAGGGTGGTTGTGTTGGTTTTGCTTTGGTTGTTTTGTTTTGAAGTAATACGATTTCGGGTTGGTCAAGGATAAAAAGGAACCGATTCGTGCACTGTGGGTATTGTTGGGTCAGTTTCTGGAAGGATCTGGGCCTTTCTTACAAGAACGGGTCTATGTAGGAGTCTTGAATGTTTTCTTCTCTAGTCTAATTGGGTACTACCCGAGGCCCAAATACAAGCCCTTTGGTTCTCAATCGGTTCTAGATTCACAAGACACATGTATTTGAAATAAAAAAAAATTTGATAAATTTTTTTTATTCTTGATTCTCGTATCAAGATTTCCTTCTTTTTCTGTATCAGTTTTTGTAAAACTATTTTAGGTGCTATTGGGCAGGCCAAAGCTTTGCTATGCCATTTTTTTTTTTTAGTGTTAAAAACTCTCACCTTTTGTCATGGCCATGAATGCACTTCATCTTTAGCTTATATTTATTTGTCACCTTTAATTAAAAAAAAACTATTTTTTTCTTTTTGGATTTGGCCTTTGCATTGAATCCAAAATATTTTTTACTTTGGTAAGGAGACAAAGCCTACTAAGATGATCAGACGTTTTCTTTTGACTTAAATACACTTCGTATCCCTGTGGTATTTCTATTTTGCAAAAATGTCCCCGAGATAAGAAAAAATTATTTTCTATCCCTGAGGTAACCTTTAATTTTAAAATATGCCCCTCTGTCTGTGTCCGTTTAAAAACTTAATGGGACTAGGTGACGTGACACATCTCTCACATGTCTGCACCATTTAAAACTTGCCATGTGTCTGTGGGCCCCACAATCTCCAGGTTATATGCCAACTAGACGTCATGCTAGCATCTCTTTTCCATGTCACTTAAAAAAAATACTAATAAAAAAAAAAAGAGGAACAACGTTGTTCCTATTGTTAGTCAACAAAACTCGTGTGGCCTTCATCCCCCACCATTTTACACTCAGCCGAATTCTCGAATCCTCCTTCCCATAAGGCATGTAATAACCCAAATTGAACCCTAACTCTTAACCCTCAAATCGTAAATCCAATATACCGAACCCTAACCCTAAATCAATTGGCACCCAAAATCCTGAATCCTAACTAAATCTTGAAACCTCATATCCTCAAATCTTACAGCAAAGCTCATAACCTATATTCTCAATTTGTGTGGGCGAGGAATTCCAAAAGGTTGGAGGTTAGTCAAGTGATATTGCATTGTTAGTTTGTTGGCTGGGGAGGGAAATGTGGGTGATCGAACGAAAGACGCAGAGGGGAGGGAAATGTTGGTGCTCAAATGAATTCAGGTGGTGGGGAGGGAAAATTTGGGAGAAATGTTAGGGTTCGGGAAGAAAGTACGCAGAGGGAAAAACCAGAGCAATCGACGAGAAATGGGTATGTTAGGGGTTTTTTAGTTAAACAAAAATGGCGTCGTTCAGTCTTTCGTTTAGGTTATTAAGTTTTTTAAATTGATGTGGAAAAGAGACAATGCTTGGGCGTATAGGTGGCAGGTGACTGAGCATATGACGTAGAGATTGTGGGGCCCGCAGACACGTGGCAAGTTTTAAATGGTACAGACGTGTGAGAGACGTGTCATGTCACCTAGTACCTTTAAATTTTTCAACGGACACGACAAAGGGGCATATTTTAAAATGAAAGATTACTTCAAGGATAGAAAATAAACTTTTCTTATCTCAAGGATATTTTTGCAAAATGGAAATACTACGGGTGTATGAGGTGCATTTAAGTCTTTTCTTTTACCTTTTAGGTGAATTGTATGATTAAGCTCACTTTTGGACTTGGAAAGCCACAAAAAATAAAAATAAAAATAAAATTGGAAAACCTCGTCACCAGATGGTGCAAAAGAGATTCTACTTCCTCGGAGATCTGGAGGACCTTTAAGCTTTGAAGACTCTCTAATTCCACGGCCATGGTTCATCCACTACATTTGTCAGATTCCGGATTCTTAAGGGATAAAGACCATAGCTACGTAACTTTTGGTTACTTCTGCCAAGTGATTTTGCAAAACTTAAAAATCAGAGAATACTGTAAAAATTGAAGAGATTAAAATTTTATTAGATTTTGTGAAAAAGTAGTATAAAAATATTATGATGTGTTTTTGTTAAATAGTAATTGGGGTCTGTAAAAAAAGGTATAAACTTGTTGCAGGGGTAATAGCTCCCAAGCCCCGAAAACTTGTCAGGGGTAAGGTCTTTGAGGCCCGCAAAAAAAATTGGGTTGATTAAGAGCTCTTGGGCTCCGCAAATTGGTCGGATGGGGTAGACTCAGCTGGACATGTCAAGATCAAATCTAACAAGGGGTTTGATAAATCAAAATATTAATAAAATTTTATTTTTATTAAATACACTTCGAAATTTATTTATTTTTTATTTTAATTTAAGACCATATCTTTTGTAACACCAACAAAATTTTACTAAAATTTTAAAACCAAACGCATACTCAAATTATGACTATTGTAGGAGTCTATAACTCTTGGGTGTGCAATTTCATCCCTTACCCCTCCGACATAGTGATTTTCTCTCCTAGCTCCTTGGCTGTCGATGGCTGGCATATGTAGTATTGAACGTGGGCTTTTTAGGTAAATCATCACAAAAAGATTGAAAACATTGATTTCGAATAATTGTGTTGGGACCCAGGACTCTCTTTAATGACTATTTTTCCTTTCACTCAGCATTGCAGATATAATTAATAGGGATAAAAGAGTCAGCTAACTTACAAGTTAGGAAAAAAAATTGATGCCTATTTTATTTTTGCATGTGAGTTTTGGCAAAAGTTTCAAAATTTTCCTGTTTGCAAACAGAAACTTTATCTTTAGCTTAAATTTATTTGTCACCTTCAATACAAAAAAAAAACAAAACTAATCTTTTTTCAATACAATAATTTCCTTTTGCATTTTGGGTGAATTTCTGCATTTTGGTGAATTGTATGATTAAGGGGTGCAAAAACTATTTTTATCTGAGTCTGTCAGACAACCGCGTGACCATCTCAACCAGGTGAATGGATGAGAACGATCCTCTACTGCCTCGAAGATCCAAGGACCTTCAGGCTGTTAATCACGCTCTGATCACACGGCTATAATTCATCCACCAGACTTGAGTTCCTGTCTCCTTCGTGATCAAGGACACAGAGGTACGAGCCTATAGAACAGATCCTGTTCAAGTAAGGTCGTACCCAGAGAGCGAGCAGTCTTGCTATTAGTACAGCCTGTTTTACTCCTGTGTTTTCCGTGTGGGACGCTATCGAGCTTAAATGATTACATTTGTCAGATTCGGGAGCCATAAGGGATACGGACCACACGGTACAACTTTTTGGTTACCTCTGCCATTATTTTTTCTCCCCTCCGCTTAGCTGCTTGCTGGCAATTGGTTTCACTTCACCCCGATACGATTTTGTACCCCCCTTTTTTTTTCTCTTCATATCTTCAGAAATGTTCCTAATCTTTCATAAGGGTATGAAGGCCCTTAGACTTATACGTGGAAGGATTTCTTCCGCATGTTAAGTTAGGTTTGGAGATCTCACGTAGCCACGCTATGTACGGAAAACATAATTTTAATAGGAATGGAATTAACGCTCAATACTTATGGTCCTTGATTTATTCACTGATGATCATTTTTGGGTAATTATATTTTTTATAATTACTCAAAAAATTCATGTCCAGGGTTTAAATATTTTATTACATTAAACTTTTCATTTATACAAAGAGAGTGGTCAAAACAGTTCAGATTGTTTCTTCCCATCCCTTCTTGGATTATTTTTGAGAGTGATTGTAGAATTTTGATAGAGGATGTATGCGATCAATCAGCTTGGATTGATTGGCAGATAGAAGATGGGATGATTTCTATTAAGAGATTATTTGCTTCCCATGTTGAGCATTCCCTTAGTTGGATACCTCGACGACCAAATCACTTTGCTCACTGCTTAGCTAAGTGGGCTGTTGTTGCTTGTCGTTTCGGTTTTTTAGTTTAAATTCTATTACTACTTTTATTGTTAAGAGAAATGTTTGGTGTCCTTTTTGAGTTTTTCTGGAAAGAATCCAACGGTTCAGGATCTCTAGGTGTGTAGGGTCCACTTCTAAAATTAATCATAAGCTGTTAGATTCTTCTTAAAATCTAAAAAAAATACCAAACATTGCTCTATTGTTAATACAGACTTTTTCGGTTGATGATCCGATAGTGCATTTACTTATAAAAATTTGGTCCACATCAGCAATCCCATCATTTGATTCTCTGAACGAAGGTGAGACCCCCTGAAAGGGTCATCATCTGATAGGTACCAATATGCTTGAACAATTGGATTCGATGGTTTTTTAGTTCCCTCTCTTAATACCTAAGGACGGTACATTTGATATATAAGGTACAGATAGAAAATCATTATACTATTGTTTAAAAGTGAAATTAGAAAAGATAAAATATTGCAATTAATTTCAGGTGTGAATATAGAAGAGGATTAAATAATTTGTTCACGGCTTGGCAGTTATCTGATTAAGTTATAAACTTTTTATCGGAGATTTGAATTTTGTGTTCTTTTTTTTCTAAGCAATTTGAATTTTGTATTCACTTCAGATAAAATGATCATTTAAAAGTATTAGAATTTCAATTAACCTGATTATTAAAATAAAAAGAAAAAGAGAAAACTCTAGTCACATGATAATTACAAAAAAGATGTAAAAATTGGGTGAATTGTATGATTAAGTCTTTGGACTTGGAAAAAAGCAAAATAAAAAAGGGAAAACTCTAGTTTACAAAAAAAAAAAGGTGTAAAGATACGGTGCTTGAAACTTTACTGGAGTCTGTCAGACAACCGCATGACCAATTGACCATCCCAGGCAGTAAGATGGCTCAGAACGATCCTCTACTGCCACAGATTGAAGGACCTTCAGGCTGTTAATCACGCTCTGATCGAACGGCCATAGTTCATCCACCAGACTTGAGTTCTTGTCTCCTTAGTGATCAAGGATACAGAGGTACGGCCCTATAGAACAATTCCTGTTCAAATAAGGTCGTGAATAGGGCTGTACAACTAGAAAAATTCAGTCTGGTTTTTGGACTAAATTTTTGGTTGTGCTTAAATTGAAGGAACGGTCCAAAACAGTCCGGCTGGACCACTTAATACTGGTTTTTTTTTTTTTTTCCTAAATATGCATAATATTTCTAACACCTTAGATCTCCAAATTTATTATGATTCATTAACAAATAAAATGTCTTTAATGAGTTACCATATATATTATTATCAATTATGAAATTAAAACCTTATTAAATTGATGGAAATAAAATTTTCATTAATAGATTTCCAAATACATCCATTAAAAATAAAAATTCCATCAATAAATTTTCAAATACATTGTGATCAATTATAAAATAAAATATTAATTAATTAGTTGACCATATATTCAAAAAAACCATCAATATTAATTAATAGATTTAAAATTATCCTTCAATATGAAAGATAGTCAATCCAAAATTGATTTTGTTTCCATTTGAACTCTTTAAATGCAAATTTTCGTGACTCATAGAAACGAATATCCCTAAAGAATGTTGGTGATAGGGAGAGAATTTTTAGATGAGATTTTGTTTCCATTTGAATTTAAATTTTCTCAACTCTCTATTTAAGAATTGGGTAATAGAGAGAGAATTTTTAGGTAAGATTTTATTTCCCTTTAAATTTGAATTTAAATTCCCCATTAACTTTTCTCTCTCCCACTACCCCTCTCGGCTCTCTCTCACTCTCACTCTCTTTAAACACAAATTAATAATTGTTGGGTAATAGAGATAGAGTTTTAGGTGAGATATTATTTCCATTTGAATTTGAATTTCTTAATTCTCTTTTTAAATTTGGAAATCATTAATTTGGTCTTTGGTCAGAGATAATTTTTAGTAATTGAATTCCTCAACTCTATCTCACTCTCTCTCTCTCTCCCACTACCCTCCCTCTCCCTCTCCGTCTCTCTCTCCCCAGCACCTCTTTCTCTCTCTTCAGCGCTTCTCTCTCTTCCCTCTCTCTCTTTCTCTAGTTTTTAAGTTTGTATAAAAATTAAAAAATTAAAAAAAATTATTATTTATATTAATAAATCCAGTTTGGTCCAGATTGATTCTCAAAAGGCCTAGATTGGACCGGATATACTGATTTTTAAATCTGAATTTGGAACATTAAGACCACAAATCCGATCCTGTTCGGTCTGCAGTCCGATTTTGTTCAGCCCTAGTTGTGACAAGAGAGGGACAAGTCTTGCTAATAGTACAGCCTGTTTTGCTCTTGTGTTTTCCGTGTGGGATGCTCCTGCCTCCACGTGTGGTGTTGGTTGATTTCTTTTATAATACTGTGGATCTCCCAAACCTTCCTTTGTTTTGAAGGATAAGTCTTATCGAGAAAACTTCCTCAAACAAAAGGCAAACTTTCAATGTACGTTACGGGTGTAAGTCCGGTCCGGGCTCCGGAGCTCCGGTTCCGTTTTTGTCACCGGTTCCGAGAAGCTGAGGTCCAGCCCTTCCAAGAACAGGAACCGGTGGTAGATTTGGAGACTTCCCGGAAGTGGAACCGGAAGTGGTATTTTCCACCGGTTCAACAGAAAATCAGTTCCGTTATTTTTATTTTATTTTTTACTACATATTAAAAAAACGTCGTTCTACTTAAAGTAGAACGACGTCGTTAACATGGATCAAAACGACACCATTTTGACCCACGGTAAAAAACCTACCCCCTCCCCTTTCTCCTTCGATTTCACGATCCTGGTACTCTCTCTCTCTCTGCTGAGTCGTTGATTGCTGACCTCCAGCGACCTCCGACGCTCTCTCTGTAACTATAAATTCATGACTCGTAACCCTCAACACCGTAAGCCCGAAACCTATGTTTTTCTCTCTCTCGCTCTCTCTCTCTCTCTCTCTCTCTCTCTCTCTTTTATTTATTTATTTCTGATTTCATGTCTGATTTTGGGTTTCTTTCTCTATAGGATTGGAGCTCATTTCCCCAATTGACGAGGGAGTCCCACTGGTCTTCGACAACGAATTCATTTGTAAAATTTTTATGAATTGCATTGTTTGTAGCTGTAACCTATGTTTGAGTTGCTTAGGAAAAAAACAACCTATGTTTGAGTTTTTGTTAGTTTGTACTGTAAAAATTGTTTGAAAGTGTATTTGTAAAAACTGACTTGAGTTATTGTTAGTTTGTATCATAACCTACGACTGGTTGGACTAAATGTAGATCCAATTGAGCCAAAAATAATTATTAAGATATTTGAATCTTCACATTTAAGATATTTCTTCTGTTTATCTTTTTTTAATTGGGAAAGACTTTGAATTTAAACAATGTAAAATGAAAATGGATTCAAGCACCAAATCAACATTCCAACATTCAAAATACTTTGATGAAGGTGTTCATTACACAAACAAAGGACATAAATTTAACAAGATTATAACAAACAATTACATTTCCCCGTTGCTAGGATGTTTTCGGTTTTCAAAAGATCAACAATAAGTTGTTGGTTTTTAAATATTATGGGCTAAATAAAATGGCCATAAAACTAATATGATCATAAATTATGATATGATTGTATTAGTTTGAACTTTAAAGGATGGCCAACATTTTACTCAAAATTTAACTCTAATCACTTGGTGTCTTGGTGAGTTGATGACTTGATGTGGTGCGCAATGTAAATTCTTAATTTTCATTTGTATACTTGTTGTATTCATTTATATAATTGAGATCTTTGTAATTAATTGAGAAATGTTTTTATGAAGATCAGGTTGTATATTTTAATTTTTGATATATCAGAGATATTTGTATTTGTGAATTATGATAAATGAATAACACTTTATTTTTTTTGTAAAAAATGCTTAAATAAATGAATAACATTCATCCGCTTCCGCTTCCGTTAAGTTCGCTTGTAAAAAGATGCGGAAATGAGCCGGAAAAATATGGCCCATGTCATATGTGGAAAATTAACCGCTAGTCCGCTTCCAACTTCCGACTCCTAAAATCAACTCAAAATAGAACGGAAGTCTTCCTACCTAAAGTCAATAGAACAATACCATCGACATCAATGGAGTATCCTAATTCAAGTACAAAAAAAACGACCTTATAAAAAAAAATTACATAAAAAACGACGCAAATTTTCTCTATGACATCGCTTTCCCGAGAAACAGACGGAACATAGCCTTAACAAAACGCAGAAGGGAGGAACCTTCAGATTCATGTAATCAAGCAAATAACATGAAAAATTAGCCATACTTGTCACGTGTGAATAGAGAAAAGGATAAAATAATTTTTTCACGTCTTGTAAGTAGTTATGATGTTTGTAGCGGAGATTTGAATTTTGTATTCACTTGAGATAAAATAATCATTTGAAAATATTAGAAATTCAATTAACCCGATTATTGTTTGGGACATCTCATACAATTACCATGTTTTACTAAATTTTGTATGCACTTGAGATAAATGATCATTTGAAAATATTAGAATTTCAATTAACCCGATTATTGGGACATCTCAATTACCATGTCTTACAAATTCCTTATCGTACGTACTACGTACGTATATGAACTATTATGGGCCTTTAGGCATCTGATGATTTATTGAAGGCTTCAATTTTGGCACCATCAAGTTGAGTAATAGAACTTACTCAATCCTACAATATTACCACATGGAAGCGGACATATATATATATATATATATATATATATATATATTATATATATTATATATATTAATTTTAAATTAAAAATAAAACAAAAAATTTAGTAAAGACCCCAATTAAGAGTAATTAAAAAATTAAGAACAAAAACAAAAAAAAAACATACAGAAGCAACAGTCCCACTAATATTTCAATTTGCTTCTCTCAAATAAGATTTGACTGACAATTTTGACAGTAGAATCTTATTTGTGAGCACATGATTAATTTTGATAATTCGGAAATTCCATGAGAAATTTAGTAGTTCAGATCTCAAATATGATATTGATCCCAACAAGAATATTGTTAGAATATATAAGTGAAGTTCTTTACTTTACGACCAGATCATCTTAATCTAGTTTTGGATGTTACTATCACCGCCGTCATGACCTTGGGCTGATGATCTCTTTCTCAAGAAGTAGTCTGCGGATGTTCTCCAAGGCATTTTTGGCAGCTCTATTGTGCGCGATGTCCTTCTTAAGCCCATAGACACCTCTTCCCATATGCTGGTCATCTATGATGACATCAAACGCCGTGGTTTCCTCCCACAAATCTACGAACTTCAGTTTCAGGTTTCTTTTCTGGCACACTTCGTAGAGCTCCGTTACGGGATGTCTCCCAATAGTTACAGGGTTGATTATGGGTTCCAACAAACCCTTGAACACCTGTCCCAAATATACGAATTAGGAGATAAGATTCGAGCTAGGAATGGGGATGCTGGGAGTCAAAGGTATATTATATAGTACATACCTCCCACGCAGTGTCTATGGAGGAGTTGCTGTCAATGAAGACAGCCCCTATCGAGGATTCAACAATGTCGGCAAGGGCCTTCGGCGCGTCTATTAGCCCATTGGAATGCAAAGGGTACTCTGAGATTCCTAGTGTAAACTTGTGAATCTGCATTTACTGAGAATATATACATATAAAACGTTCCATGCATCTTACGTAAGACTCTCTGGTAGAAAGTTTCACTCTTAAAGTTTCAGTCCTAATAAATACTAATAAAGGTTGTGATTTATCAATACATTAATAAATTTTATAAATAATCTATTAATATATTATTTAATACAATCTGGGTCGGCTCTACTAAGAAACCTTTCTTCCTATATTCTGGCCCCACGTTGTTTCAAGGTACGTGTTAGGACTCGGACAGATTCAAAGTCAGCTAAGGCTGCACAAATCCAGGTCAAAACGTTCTAAAATAACAGGTCTGACTAACCAAGGTTTGTGAGATGCTTGGGCCTAAACGTACGTGTCGTACATGGTAAGGGTGTACAGGTTGGCACTCAACATTTAGGGGGAATAACCTACAAATTCTTTAAACAAGCAAAACTAACCGGGTCTTATGATGCTAAGAATTTCCTTCTCAAACAAATTTTGGCCAACCGTTTTAATGGTCTGTAAGGATTATTGTCCTCAAACTCCAAAACCATTCCGAGATTATTGATGTTAAATATAAAAATTGGTATTATACTGATATATATATATAAATGCATATAATTATTTTTTTTATAACTTTTATTAGTAGATAAAGATTTGAGTTCATATATGACTTGAGGTGTCAATTGAGACAAGGCTCATTAAATACTATGTCCAACCTTATCTAAAAGGGTTCAGACTCAATCCTAATAATAAAGTTCTTATTAATGATTTCTATGGACGGTCTAGATCAAAATTATTTATAATAATATATAAAAAATTAGAGCAGTGAACTGTAATGAGCTAATTACTGACTCAATCATGAGTAATGGATTCTAATTCAATTTCAATCCTTATCTAACATTTGTTATAGCTTAATAATTTGTAAAGATTGGCAGGGTTTTACGTGTGCTTTATCAGCCATAAACTTTTCAACAAATTCAAAAAGCGAAAGAATCACGAAGTTCGTTAGAAGTCCAAAGCTTTTTTACTGACTTACTTGATCGTGGAGGAGAGGTTTCTTGTGGCGGAGATACCTATGCAACCCGTGTTTGATGGCCGCACGCGCGAGCTTCTCGGTATCGACATTGGCGGCCCGGAGGCGGGTCAGCGGCCCCGGCTGCAAATCCGGATACAGGAAGTACTGCTCCTTGGTGAAAAGTAGGTTAAGCACGGCGTCGCCCACGTACTCCAAGCGCTCGTAGGAAAAGCAGTCCTCCGAAAACGACGAATGCGTGAAAGCCTCCTCTAACAGACTCTTGTTCTTGAACTCGTAGCCCAATATCTCTTCGACTTCGTGGAGATCGCGCAGAGACTCGGTTTGGGTCGACTCCGCATCTAGCTCGCGTTCGTCCTCTTGTAGGTGAAGGACCTGGAACCGGCAAAGGACTTCTGGATCTGGCTGTTTTTCCCGGCCTTCCATGGTGGGGCTCACGGCGTGAGCGTGAGGATGAGGGCAGAAATATGTAGAAGTCGGTTTACAACTTGCTGGCCTCTGTGTGCACTAATGTAATACATGATAAAACGACGAATAAATAATAAATGTATTATGTATGGTTTTGAAATATATATATATATATAGAGAAATTGACCAGTAATTGGTTGTTGGAAAGCTTGGAGAGATATCGAAGGCGATGGCGAGGTGTAAGAGATATTGCTACAGTACTTTCAAGTTTCTAGAAAAGGTTAGATCACAAGACAAGAAGCAGATTTGCAGAAAGTTTTGACTTTCTAAATTTTTTCCGATCTGTTTGAGATTCTCTTATCTTGGCCACCAAGGAAACTAAACGCGAGAACTTTATGTAGTATGAACCTTGATTAGTAAATTATAAGTAGGTTTTGGTAATCAAAGGTGTCAATTTTATTTTTCTAAGCAAAAAAAGACTTTTCAAACTTAAACCATCATCGAGTCAAGCCGAAACCCCTGCCACTTAAAATCCAAGATTCCTCATGCGACATGATATGGGAGCCACCGGCGTAGAATGAGCTTGATAATAAATTTGAACTTTTTCGTCGAATATCATCCTTGAGTCCTAACTAAATCTTGACACCACTACTTAACCACCACCCCTAGCATCAAAGGTATCAATTTTGAAATCACTATGTATAGATGCAAATTCTTCATATAGGATAAGCAAGTGATCTAATTAAGACATGCCCCCCAAAAAAAGGATATTAAGAAAGGGTCTGTAATTAGTTATGTTGTTGTAAAACCCATTGGGTAGTAATTAGTGATATGATTAGAGTTCTTAATTGCAATGGATATTCTTAAGATAGGGTGGATAAGCGGTAAACCTCTGCTTTTCCAATCTATGTGTATAAGGCGATCTCTTAATAAGGGAGTTGAAGAGTGCTCCTACATTATTAATTCCTAGAAATTTTAGTAACAATATAAAATGAAATATACTCCGGAAATTCGACCCTACTGGTAGGTGTGTTGGTTATTTTCTATATATTTAATGGGAGGCGTGGCCTTTAGAAAGCAACTTGATCTTCTTTTTATTTATGTATATTAAATAGGATCTACCAAAAAGATCAGTTCACAATATAAACAGGGGCAATATTGTTTACTTAAACAGGGGCGACAAATTACTGAACCAATCCATCATCAATAAAATAATCCCACTGATACAGGAGTTACAATTTTCTTCTTTTTCTTTTTTCTTTTTTCGTAACAATGAAGATTTTCTTTTTTCAAAAAAAATTAAAAAAATTAAAAATTAAAAATTAAAATTAAAAATATATAGTATATTTTTTTGCCTTTCTGATACACAAAGAATACTCTTATTCTTTTAAATAATAAAAAAAATTCAAAATCTATTAAACCTATCCGAAGGAGAGAATTCAGAACTTCTTGAGCATGAAAATCTAGAAATTAAAAACAAAGATCATATATAGTATGCACTAACCTGTAGATTCATGGTCAACTGATTAGAAAAAAAAAAAAAAGGGTGCAAAGTCAACTCAACCGGTCAGCCCGATCCATTCTAGACGCACAAGTTGGACAAGAAAAAGAAAAGCTATAGATTCATGCAATGTGGAAGTGGTCAAAAATTTTTTTTAATCATTTTATAATGATTAAGTAAACAAATTTCTTGGTCGGTCCTTGTGCCCCAAGAAACATTCTTACACACTTTACTTTAATGAGAGGAAGCTTCTGGGAACATAGACAATGCGAAAATCTAATAGAATGGTTCTCGAAATCTCGAACCGATGGAGCAAAAGAAGATCTTGAGAGCTTGAAGATGAAATTTACATATGATGTGTAACAGAGCAAGCCAATGCCGCAGTTGTGGAAAGTTCAGCCAAAGAACCGTGTCCTGCTTCTCAGAGCAACATTTTTTTAAAGGTGGTAGCTCCTGTACTGTGAATATATTGCAGATAGAAGAATATATTGCACATAGAACCTTTCATCATTACCACTTACAAGGAAAGATAACTTACTGGCCAAAATTCACCACAGTACAGGACTATGTAACTTTGTGTTATCTAAAAAAGGTTGTTCACAGGAAAAGCAGAGCAAATTATTCATCTACTTCAATCGGCAACCCCGTGTGCCTGAATCCTGATATGCGGAGTCCAAATACCAGATGTCACTAAACCTTGGTAGTTTTAGAATCAAGTGAGAAGAATTAATTACAGGCTTCTGCTTGACAGATGAAGGTTTTCCAACATGAAATGCTGACCAGTTGCATATTCAAAAATTGTAACAAACTGCATTTGATTAACTTGAGCGTATCAAGACAACCTTCTCATAATCTTTGCAGCTTCGGTTTTTCAGTACGGTGATTGAACAAATAAATACAATTTTCATATCCTCTCCCCTCAATTTTTGACTACAAGCATTTACAACGACAACATTTGCAATAGTTGAATGTTCGTGTGATTCACACCAATGAATTCCCGTAATGAAAGTGAGATTGCACTCTCTAGGTTCTACCTTCCTGACATGAGATTAACAAGAGCTTGATTTTCATAAAAGGCGCGGACATCCCAATCCTCAGTTGTGGATGAAAGTGTCATCAGGGCGACCACGATACCTCTCATACTTGGACGTAGCTGCGGATTATCTTGCGTGCATGCCTTGGCAAGCATTCCCACCTGCAACCAGACTCCCATAGCTTCACCAAAATTGAAATCATAAAACAGAACATTAAAAAGGCTTTTGTATAAGTTGTTTCACCTTCAGGACTGAGTCAAGTGGGTAGTCGTCTCCTAGCCGAGGGTCAACTAGCTTGCGTAGGTCCTCTCCAGGATTAGGCTCATTAAGAACATCATCAAACTGTTGAAACACAGAAATATATTACATATATGTTCGAGGTTGATTTCCGAGACAAAATTTACAGGCTATACCAGACAAAAGGAAGCCCAACAAAAGCTTCATATCAAGCTCTCAGGACGGACAAAAAGGGGTTGAGGGGTGGGGAGGTCTGAATTAGAAGAATGGAAAGAAGACTTACTAGACCAACAAGGCCTTTAGATTCGACAGAGGAACCACTTGGCCTGACGACAGCTTCCTTGGCAGAAATAAGTTCATAAAGGACAACCCCAAAAGCATATACATCTACTTTGGGAGTAACTTCTCCGTACTGAGCGTATCTGCACACAAAATGTGAAGTTTAATCCAAGTTTATACAGACGCAGACATACACAGCTTTTCCTCCCATTTTAGGAAGGGGTCCAGGTGTCAGTGAATACTGAGTAGCGAACCCATTATAGTCACTCCAAGGAGGACATCCCTGGATGGAAAGATAAGACATCACAAGCAGTGCAGGATACAATATTCCAACCAGAAGAAAAATTGCATTCCTCAGGCATCTAAAACCCTGACCACACTTACTCACAAAAGAAGGGCCTCCCAAAGTTCCTGAAGGTAGCTGCCAGGTGCCATTAACCATCGGTGAGATTTAACAAATCAGAAGGCCCAGCCAACCTCTTAGATATGTATAAGGATGGAAAATTAATCAATTGCCGCATAATTATGAATTCTCAGTCATTAATTTACAGACTGGCGTGAAAACTGCTACAAGCATCTACATACTGATCATTGGACTCATACATCTCCATCCTAACAGCTTCCGCAAGCCAAAACACCCCAAATTTATCTCTCATTGCTAAATTTGCTGCTACAACCAAAAGTCAACTTACTCGGGTGGCATGTATCCAAAAGTTCCCACAAGACGTGTGGGGAGCGATGAACCTCCAACTTCAGTCAGTTTTGCTAATCCAAAATCTGCAACCTGCACTGCAAACATTTTCAGTATGACAACACGAAAAAGCTCTTGAGATCTATAACAACAAGAGAGGTACAAATTCAACCTTTGCATGCAAGTTATTGTCGATCAATATATTGGCTGATTTAATATCACGATGGATATAGACAGGAACAGTATGCTCATGGATGTATTCAAGACCTCTGGCTGAATCAAGGGCAATTTGCACCCTAGCAGACCATGGTAACGGGTCCCTGCCTGGAAATGTGTCAACACAGTTATGACGATTTATCTAAGCACTACATTGCTTATAAAGATCCTCACCATGTACACATGATCTCACCTGCTGAGCCACGCAAATGTTGGCTTAAGTTGCCATTCTCAATAAATTCGTAAACTAGGAAAAGAGACTCCCCAATGCAATATCCAATCAAGCGCACCTGCCATGTTGGGTAGTAAGTGATATGTATTGTATTGAAAATGGAAAAAAATCACAGCTGGAAAATCCATCTATGCAACAGAAGAAAAAACTTCCGTGTGACTTGTATGACGCGTGACACGTAATACATACACAACTGAGTCATCACAAATCATCCAGGGGAGAATTAGCATCATTATAAGTTATTGAGATACTGTAACTCAAAAAACCACCATTACACACAAGTATAACAGGTTCCATCTGCTGCTAACATCTTGATTCTTGCGGCAGACTACATTTCTTGCGAAGGTAACTTGGATCTTTTTTAAGGTACACATATAAACCTCTGGTACCTAGGCAATTAGGGTCATACTGGTAGTCTTTATGTTGATGCTGCATCTATAAGAGCTTCAATTTTACATTGCACATTGTCATTCTGAGGATGATCTTTAGGGTTGAATAGCATTGATGATGGGTTAAACGGGAAAAGCCGACCCTTGAGGGATATATAAAGTTTGCCAGTTTAGGGTGTGTATCTACCAAGTATAGGCTCATCTCTCCAGCACATAAACAGCAATAGACATTATAAGAACCTTTCTTACTTATGTGAGCAACTCTCCAAAGAATACGAGTGATGAAATCTGAAGTAATATTTACTTCAGAAAAATATAAAGGGATATAGCATATAATTCAGTCCTTTTAAGCAATAATGACATTGTTGTTGAGAAAGAAAGTACATTACCAGGTTCAAGTGGTGAACACGTGTTAAAACATTCAATTCAGCGAGAAATTCTCTGGATGCTTGCGTATCCATCTTCTTGATTGCAGCTTTCTGCACAGGTAGTAATGGGAGGCAGTTAGGAAAGAGAAAACTGGTACAAACAAATAAATTAAGATGCCCTGGTCAAAAGCTGGTGTGCTTGCATAGTCATACATTTGGACATTAACAAATGCAACGTGCAACATTGAAGATACGAATGTTGGTGAATGTGCACTTCATCTTTTACCTGTGCAGAGGCTAAAGTAATGGGCAAGCTGTTCATCCATTTTTCCAATTCACTCAGTAGATTAAGCTCTCATTCACTTCCACTTCCCCAGAGTGGGTGCTGAACCCCACTCAACTAAACGCATACAACCGGATGGAGTCGACTTTACAGATTTTACATTTTACCATTAATGTTGAATGTCCGTACTTAGGATGTTTGTTGGGGGGGGGGGGGGGGGGGGTTACTTCTTTATATATGCTTTGCTTTAATAAGTCTGTTCTCAGTAATGTCTCTGTAGCAGATTAAAAAAAAGTGTTCATCATCCTCAGACTAAAAGGATGGCCACAGTTTTCCTATTTGAAAATAATGAAGGTATCCTGAAACGCAGCAAATTTGACATGTCGGGAAAGTAGGGTATTATTTCAATAAACCTGCATGACTATAGCTCTCGACAAAGAAAATCTAACAAGTGTAAAGAAAAGTGCATAACGTGCAAGTCTTCCTATGGATGTCTAATTTGAATGGCACCTATGATTAATGAAAATATATATGCTACATACCTCGCCTCTCAGCTCTGCATAATAAACAGACCCAAAACCACCTTCCCCAATCTTATTAGCCAGACTGAAGTTATCAGTGGCTGTCGCCAGTTCTTCATATGAGAACTCCACTGATTTGTCAACTGTTATGCCAGCAAGAACTGAGGCTGAACCATCAGCAGGACCAGTTGATTGCATGTCCATGCCGAAGGTACTTCCAGGGCCTAGATCAGGATAGAGGCAAATGAGATCAACAAAAAAATGTAAAGAAATTGCAGGGGTTATTACATCAACCACTATGATTCCTTATAAGCAGTTCAAAGCATTCAGTGTCACTGCTCAGATTGGAGGTTATTTTCGGAGATTATCTTCACAAAACAAGTATGGATTGGCTTAGTTGAAGTAGTAGGAATCTCAAGTAGCAAACCTCGATACAAAAACGATAATCACATTCCTCGAAAGTGTAACACATGTCAGCAACTTCTAACAAACTCATTACCCAACCAAAAAAAGGGAAGAATATCGACAAAGAAATATGGAACCTTTACCTACCGTAAATTCTTATTACCGGGGGAAGGAGGTTGGGGGTGGGGAGAGTGCCAGTTGAACATGGCTGGTTGGGAAAATTCATTGTGGAATTTGATTAGATGCTTTTTGTTATTATACTGAGCCAGTAGGTTATTGCTGAACACTTTTATATGTGCGCACTAAAGTGAATGATTCACAACCTAACTCTTACCGTTGATCCAGTACAATGATAATCTCCATAAGGTGGAGCTTATTTATCTCTTATATGGGGAGTTGTGTACTGTTCGCAGGGTTCTAATCACGCCACGAATAACATTGTCCATTCATTTGTGAGAACTCCTGATGAGTCTTTTTCCTCGTAGCACTCCTATCACGTAGTCGCTAAGAACATCTTTTAAATTGTTTTAATGTTCTCAAAGAAAACCCCACTGCTCCTAATTTTGCTCAGACGGTTTTCCAATAAAACTAGAATAATGTTAATGCTCGTGGTTTGTGCAGTGTAACGTATTCAGATGACATTGAGCTCGTTCATTTCAAATGCCATTAGAGGATTACAAGCAACTACCTTGCGTTGTGCATCAAGGTATCAAGGAGAGCAAGAAGCATGAGTGTGTCACCTCCAGGCGAGAACAGTGGTCAGCACTCTCAATCAGTCAATGGAGTACATAGATGTCTTAATCTCATATATATCTACCCTCAACACTCTTATCTTCTAATCAACCCCAGCGCGCCCACTCACTAATTGTTGGTGATGTTGAACGAGATTTGTCAGCTTGAATAAATGTAATATTACCCTCAGCAGTATTGTCTGTTAAGGAGAATAAGACAGTGCGCCTCCTAAATTTACGCCTCTCTCTCCCTCTTTCCCAAGTGCCTACCAGCTCAGAATAACAAATACACAAAAAAATAAGAAGATAAAGAAATTAAGTGAACAAAGAGCACTGCGACTGAAAAAAACAAAAATAACATACTCAGGTCAAGCAAGTCTATACCTATCCATGTACCTAAATCAAATGACTTGTTTATTACATTCTACATTCACTGGAAATAACTTTTTCAACTGACTGACTTCAATCAGTTCGAGTCTGATACCTTTTTATAGTTGCGATGCACAAAATAGTTCTCTATGCTAAGCTACTTGTAGATTTTTGATCATATCCCAACATCTTTCCTTTTTTTCCCTCTCTCATATATTCTCTTGAATTCGCAGATTTCTCTAACCTAAACTTAGTCAAGATTATCCGCCTTCTCGTCAATACACAAGGTAGAGCATTCCATTGACAAAAATACCAATCCTATGTGGAAGACGAGACGCAATTAAAGTGCACGCTTTGCTGTTTTTGCGTTAAGACACCATGAGATAGGTGAGTTTGTATCTAATATTCTATGAGTTAATACATCAATTGCATTTAGTTGTTCTGTGGTTTTTCCCTTTGCAGCTTCAAGCGGTTTGGTCCTCCTTTTCCCACTGTGGTTTACATATGTTTATGTTTACTCTTTGATACTTTGGGACACGTATGAGAACCCAATGAGAAATTAAAGGGGTAGCGCAATCAAGAAAAAAAGCTCCTACCCGCGATGTTTTAAGAAGAAGACAAACGTTGACTCTATCTTTTGAAATATTTTCATTCCTTAGTTACGAAAGATCGAATTTTTTTCGAATACCCTATCCTTGCCCATATGCTGAGACAGGCTCGATATTGTATGCCGATTTTTGTTCTTGGCTCGCCAGGATATCCCTACAAAAAAAAGAAAAAGACGACAAAGGCCATTTATGTTTATAAACAAACTCATTAGCCCCCATGGAGACTATTGATGGAAAGGAAAAAGCGCTATACCTCATGATGCCTATAAGAATCCAATGAATTAGAGTGTAAAAATATGATGCTACCTTATCGTCTCTACTATAAGTCCGACACCTAAACTGACCTGTTTTTTCTCCTTGGTGTTTCACTTCTTTCTTTTCTTTCTTTATTGTTATTTTTTGCTGTGTGGGTTGCGCAAGGGACACTTAATGCCGGGAATGGAATAAAATTTCCTCATTCCATCGCTACTTAAGACAAACTGACTGGAACCTATACTGGTGTGAATAATTACATCTTTTCAGCTGACCGAACTTCTTTCAAACAACCAATTCTACGTCGCACGGTATACCCGTAACATGCGCTCCTTGCAGTTAAAAATAAGAACAAACCTGGATATTTATGAGCATCAGCAAATCATTGTAAGCCTCATTGTACATAATATTAGAGTGCGAAAGATTAATGGATCATACACATTCTCTGGCCATATTATCAACAACGAGTATTTCTGCTGTGGCCTTGTTCTGATGAACGTACCAATTCTATCCTAATCTGCAATGCACAAACACACAAGTCATACAATATTTTCTTTATTTTGGAAAACCCATAGCCCATAGATGAAACCCTAAACTTGAGGGTATTTCTGTAGTCTGAAGTTATATAAAAGATACTACCTAACTACTGGT
This sequence comes from Morella rubra, assembly GCA_003952965.2. Lineage (NCBI taxonomy): Eukaryota > Viridiplantae > Streptophyta > Magnoliopsida > Fagales > Myricaceae > Morella > Morella rubra. The sequence goes on along the minus strand of RXIC02000102.1, from coordinate 3,597 downwards.
AGGAATATACGAGGACAAGACTTCATCAGAACTCCCTACCTGTTACAGCTCACTTTAGATATAGTTTCCACCGTGAACAATGGAAATATAGACTATATCTTGTATGCCTTAGTCACACGACCTTGGCTTGACAACTAGTAATATCTCTTTGATAGCCACATAAGTAGCTACTACTCCAGTATAATAACAAAAAGACCAACAACCACATGAAGTTTCCAACAGCCATTTAACTGATCTTTTATGCCTGTATCTGTAGCTGACATTGCAGAGCAAGTAGAAAGCATGATTGAGGGCAAGGCTTCCCCTGTTTTTCTTTTCTTTTCTCTTTGTTTTGCGAGAGGAGCGAGAAGAAAGAGGGTGGGGTGGTGGGTGGGGAATGGAAGAAAGCTATTTCTTGATTCTGCCGATACATCTACAGGCTGCTAAAGTGGGCTTGATGTGGTGTAGGAGAAAAAATTCCTGTGATTTAAGTTAGATGCCCGTTTTGAAAAATATGTTTAAGGACTATGTACGGCTATATCCCATGCCTTGGATTATTGGGACAAATTGGCCTGCAGAGTGGGTTTAGTGTTGCACAGTTTTGGCTAAAAATTTCAGGCCACTATGCCTTTAGTTTTGAGTTTTATATCAAAACCTAATAATCTGCACCACTTCAGTGAACCAATTGATTAAATGTCCACTTCAATGGCTCAACCCAGTTCTCCCAAATGCCCGTCAGCTCCATCTCCCAAGTCCAAAGAAATGGCATTCAATCTTCCATTGGGACATTTTCGTTTATAGTTAGCATTGAGACATTTTCATTTCAAATTAGTCTAAATGACTATCTGGGCTACCATCAAAAAGGTCATCCAGCAACTCAGTAAAGCATACTGCCTAGCTTGAGGTTATACAGAACTCAAGCAAATTGAATAATATAATTTTAGGTCTAAGTACACTTCATTTTCCAAACTGTTCAAAGAAAAGAAAAATTGTGTGCAACTAGGGTGTTACAGATTATAACATGGCATCACTTGAGTGGTCACTAAGACATATCAATTTAAACCAAACTATAAGCCCTGGTGTATTAGCATGAGTCATGGTAAATCACCTTATATGCGAAACAGTCAATGGAGGCCATAATATATAATCAGGCCTGAACCACTATCTAATGTAAGATACGTATAGAATTGAGCACATGTTACACCTTGCATTTTTGCATGTAGTATGATAGCGTACACAACTATGTTGTATCCTACGATCGTGTTGCAAGCATGCCCATTCCGGTACTTACTAATGATTCTGAGGATCATTTTTAGAATCCGTATATTGTAGCAACTGGCGCATCTCTACATCTATTGCGTATGGTTGACTTACTAACCAACTCATTTCTATTTAACACGTAGTGACATTGATCTTACCCACCGATGTCTTGAATGCAAATCAAACGTTATCTGCATGATACGGCTGAAGTTGTCCCATCCACTGGCCGCATCTCCCTCTCCATCGTATAGTTAGTAGAAAATCCTTATTAGAATTTCTAGGCTCTTGAAGCAGCTGAGTAGCGGCAGTCAAGGGTGTGTGTATGTTACTCTGCGCGAGTGCAGAGTAATCATGTTCTCTCAACGTTAATTTTTCTCTTACTTTCCTGATAAGAGAAAAAGATTCTCATCTAAGTTGTTACTATTCAGCATGACCTGACCAACTCAATAAGGCCAACGATGAACAAAGTCCAATCCAACACGTAAAACAAGAAAAAGAATGCCTTAAGACACTGCAAAATTGCTCACCTTCTTCGGAATAGTAACACACCACACCCCTCCGCTTGGATTGAAATCACACCCGGGTGTAAATCCTCTGCAGCAGACAACAAATTCAGCCGTCTTTCTTATGGTATACTAAGCCCGGTTCATCCTATTGCCCATCGATTCCTCCTGTTCATTCACCCGACCAGGGGGAGGTACGTCAGATTAAACAACCCGTAAGCCTTCGGATACCAGCTGTCAGCCTCCACACAAGAGTGCACTCATGCCGTCAACATATAGCAATACCTCTTCGCATTCGTATCCTGGTGATGTTAGTAATAATTAGTTACGCACCCAGGTATCACGTGTAGCTAGTTACTCGGTTCCCAGAAGCACTCCACCTGGTCAACGTTCGCCATAATTATTTTTGCGCCACCACCTGCGGTACCGGGTCCCCTCCTGAAACCTTACTCAAATTAAGAACCAAAACTCACCCCGATGACCGCGCGCAGATGTTTACGCATTGGGAAATTGTGCAACAAACTTTGCCACACTCTAATGCACTGAGTGATACGCCTGCTGGACAAAGTCACTGTTGGGAAAACCGTCCCCTATGTCTGCTAGAGCTGTGGCGCTTCTACGCAGATTTGGAAAAATGTCGAACGAAACGCACATGTATCTATTTTAAAAGAAAGAGGAGAGAATTGCAAAAATCATTACATGTCCTTTATGTTACGAGGCTGGATTTTTAGTCCCATGTCTTCCCTATCACACTTTATCTTTCTAAGTAAGCTAAACAAAAACGCTAAATCCAAGTCCAGTCTCTACCGCCAGTTTTCAATATTCTCTTTTGTTAATTTGGCCTCGATCATGAACGTGCCGAAACTATATTATAAACACTCTTGCAGACCAGACAAGACCTATCTTAATTTGTGTATCTGCTAATTACCCCTGAACTAATACCTTACTAACCCTTCTTCTCAGTCGCGTTTAAATTGGCTGATCACTCTCTATAAAATTGGAAAACCCCTAATCTGGAAAAATTCCCCCTGAACAAAAATCGCGAAATCCCGGTTAGGTGACCAAGTGTGTGGAGTGTACAAGTATGGAGCACGTCAAATACTTTATCAGATGTTTCCTGCACGTATTTTGAAATAGACGTTATTGCGTGTGACTGCGGGCGTAGTATATTTAGAGAGTCCCGCACTCATCAAACAGGCGGGCCATGTCTACGAACTTTTTGAGGTTTTGAAAAACTGTAAAAAAAAAATGTCTTTCTGGCCGGGTATTATTCTTGGAGTTGATTTTTCGTGTCCTACTAAATGCCGTCAACCTGCTGACTTAAATTGTCTGATAACAGGCGAGGCATCAGCGTATCTACTCCACTCTAATAACTATCAACCTTTCAAACCTGAGCCGACTCATATGATTACGGTTATGAATTAGAGTGCTGAGTTGAAAAACCTTTCGGTTATGAATTTACCCTTGACTTCCCTTCTGTTTTGCGTTTACCGCGTAGTTTTCTTTTTTTACTTTAGTATGTCTATATTGTCTATGAAAGTTTTGGTTACTAACTTTTTTGATTAGAGGTGTGTGACTTTTCGAAGGTTACAAAAAAAATAAAAAGCTATCTCTACTTGTCGTGTCTCTATTTTCGCATTAGTCCATCCATCTTGCCTTTTCACATCCTCCCATAGGCCGATAACTCTGCGCGTGTATAGATCTTTTATAGCTGTCGTTGTTTTGTCCCTATTACAAAATACCGGCACAACGCTTGAGTCTTTAACTGATCCGGCTTATTTACTCCCTATACCTCCCATAGTAGAAATAACAAACCCATGTGTCCACTCTCTAGTTTCAGTGCTGTTACTCCTAG